>JAMXBD010003053.1:0-143288 GCA_024138025.1 Combretum micranthum | reverse complement strand
ATTAGTGATCCTTTATATAAAAAGTCTTAATCTTGATATGACATTCAAAAGAAAAGAAAGAAACAAGCATATTCTTTACTCCACTAACTCAGTAATTGAGTCATGGGTATCCAAACTTGAATGTTAGAGTGAGGAAGAGTCCTTAGGGGTCCTTTAAAACCTGGTCACTTGGGTGATGAGCCCATGATGCACCAACTAATGAACTCATTATAACGAGAAGGGAGAAGATAAAAGTTAATACTGAACATTGAAAAAGAATAATGTTGTTTGAATAAAAAGAATGAATGCTGAGCTACCAAGTGAAATAAGATTTATAATAAAAAGGAGAAATCTGGATAAGAGTTGATACCACATGCTTTTACTTTGTTTTGCTGGAATATATACCTGCTAAATGTCCATGAAGTTTAAATGGGTGTTTTTCCTTATTGGATTGAGAATTTTTTTTAAACAAAAGATTCTTTGCTAAACATGTGGATTAATGTTTGTTTTGTCTAGATTAGCTACTGAATTTTGATTGTGATAATCTAGTTGCATGTAACCATGTTAGAGCGGTAGGCACTAGCAATGCAAGTCATAATCTAGAAAAGTTTCTTGAAATTATGAAAATTAAAGTATTTCACTCTCTATGAGATTTCATTTATGTTTTATTTTTTTTGAGGACAAGCAATAGTTTAAGTGTAGAGGAGTTTGATAAAAATAAATTATACTCAATTTTCATTGAACAAACCATGCTTAATTGTTATGGATGTTATAGAAATCATGAGGAATTAATTCTTAATTAGGTTCAATGTCATATTTCAGATCTTGGAACCAAATAAGCAATTGGAGAAATTGTATGAAGTTTAGAAACAAGTACAAAGTCAAAGCTGGCCAAAACCACATCAACATAGTCGGCTTACATGCAATCATATAACGACGCTAGCAAATCACTAGTTTACACTGTCGGCCTAGACTACAGAGTTCATCAGCCTTCAGAGAAATTAAAAGAAGTCGCAACCAGGATTCTACACCGCTGATGTACAGGTGGTGCAAACCATGTATAGATTTGAAAACTTTAATGCCTGCAACTATACACCAGCGTTCATCAAACAATTCATTCTATATTCAATTTCATTAAACGAATGCCAGCTCCTAAGAATCAACTCCTCTGTGTTGGACGACGTAGCTTATGAATAGTACGAATTTATTAAAGCCGTTGCAAATTTTCTTCAACGCGTGCCAGTGTTATTCATTAAACATCGAAGACCAAAGGTACACCATCGATACATTTTGAAACTCGTGTACGTTCTGTCGAATCAAATTCTTAGATTTGTTCTACAAATGGTACGAATTGTTGCTTTAGGAAAATCATCTTCTTCAATTCCAATATATGAAATTTGTAATAGTAACATAGTTCCAAACTTAGAGAGATTCATATGACAATGAGTGGCTAAATTTGTATTTTCTAGCTATGGGTTTGTTACAAGTTCAGTTCTTTAAGGATTGTGAGATCTAAACGAACTATTTTATTTGATCTTTGTTTTGGATATTTATATGTCTTCTGCTTGATTTTTCTTTGTTATCTTGTTTGATTGATGTAAACTAAGGCCCGTTTGTTGATTAGCAAGGTAATTTCTGCCAATTAGAACATCAAATCTGTCACTGCTGAGGGACCATAACGTGATAGTCTACCTACATAATACCAAAGCCTAAGAATGACTACCTTAGTCAGGTAAAGACTTCCATATCATGTACAAGACGTACATCACATCCAATGGCACGTATCGGAGTAGCACAATTTACATTAATAACGATTAAATAACAAGACAAGGGAATACTATTCATAATACAAAACGTGATTGATTACAAATCTTAGGGGCATATTCCCGCTATTGTCTCCAAATCTATATATATTCATTTAGAAATCTCCAAAATACTAACATAGCATACATTTACATTAGGAATTTACAAAATAACTTCATCCTATGTTCCCATCGCCTCCACAAGAGTTTAAAATCCATCCATGACTTCCTTAATGTCATGATTTTTGAATAGAGCAATGGGTATACCTGTTTCAACAAATATCTATGGGGGTAGAAGCTATAACTAGCTTAGTGAGATATTCCCTTTCATCTGCACCATGATTTCAACTAAGTTTATTTAATTTTTTATCACATATGATATGCATACTATGCAACAATCACTTGATTACATAAATATATATAGTTATCCGAAAACCATATATAGAACGGATTTATCCCTCTATATCGAAAGTTAGAGAATTGTTGATGAAGATCCACAACCTTCTACTATTAGTCCCAGGCCCCTGCCCAAAGCATTCGATTGGCTCGACTTCGAACCTAGAGTCCCATTTCCCCAGCGATTTGAATTCTCTAGGAAGGAACATGACTCGTGTCCCAGAATGATAATAGCCAATCCAACTCTACACATAAAAGTAGCAGCCTTTCGAGAAAGATGTGACTCAATAGATGCTATGTGTGAACGTTTTATTTTTCTTAAGTCAAACCATGTTAAGGTTTCTTAGGGGCGATCAAGCAATTTGCCATACAATAAGCAAGCATAAATGCAGGTAGACAAAATACTTAACAAACAATTTGAAGTTACGATATTTTTAATTCTTATTTCACACATAAGTATAGAATTACATATATACATATCCCCGAATTCCCCATACATGTCCATTTTTATATTTTCTTAGTCTACTAATGCTACTATTCTACAAGCACAAGCATGTAACGAAATTAAGAGGAATAACTCACTCATTTATTTCATAATCTTCTTAGTCATAGTAATCCTCAAGAAGAGAAATCTTATATTCCACATCACCTAGACATAAGAAATACCCATGATGAGTATTTTGTAGAAATTCTACTCAAACTTTCTAATTCTGTTTCACTATATTCGTCAAAATCGCATGAAATGAAATTCCAACTTAAAATGGCCATAACTTGCTTATTTTAACTCAGAACTTCGCATATAATTTACCAATTTCTACCTATTCGAAAATATCTATCTATTTATAAGGTTATTTGGGTCATATAAGGTCGTTTAGGTTCCAAAACCATATGGTATAGATTCATCACGAAAATTGTAGCTTTTAAAACATAAGTTTGCAAACTTTTCTTTATCCGAAAATACTTGTATCAAAATTTAGATATTTGTATAGTTTGGAAAAATCCTTTGAATAGATATATATAGATCATATTATATGCAATATTCTAATGGTGTTGTCTCAATGATTATATTTCGTAAAACAATATCTTGTTGTGTTAAAGACTTGTATCTTAAGAATTTCTTTCCTAAATGTTTTGAAAAAATTTCATAATTTCTTGAGTTATTATAAGCATGTTCTTATTTTGTTTTCTAATTTCTTTTCTAAAATAAATTTTCTCTTAACTTTGGTCTTTTATAAATTTTACTTTTAGTGATAAAAATGAAGTTTTCAAGAGTTTTATTAAGTTGTTGGTAACTTATAATAATTTGAGTTGGGTATACTTTTTTAAAGAAATGACTTTGATAAATAATTCTTTTTATATTTTCATTTTCGAACTTCTTTAAAATAAAATTTATTTCTAAAACTTGGTCTTTTAACTCGTTGACCAATTTTTCTTGGAAGTAAATCATGTTGTAAGATTTTCTTAAGTTTTTGATAATATCTATTGTTTTTGAAACCTCTACTGTTTATATCCTTTTATTGCTTTGGAAATGAGTTTATCATTTAGAAACCTTGGCAAACTTTTATTTTTCTAAGTGTGTTTATAATTTAGTGAGTTGTTTTTATCTTATCTTATAAAACTTATTTTAGTTATTACTTTTGGTAAAAATTCCTATAAGTAAGCTTTTTGAGAAAAGTTTATTCATCAAATAATTATTATTACTGAGTTTTAATAAACTTTATGTGACTCATCATAATAAAAGAAAATGTTTATTTTGTTAGTTAACTTCTTTGAGAAAAATCATTTTTATTGTTATTTAAGAAAAGTCTTGGTGGGTTTGAAAAGAGCTTGTAAAAATAATTTTTCCTAGGTAGGTAATAACAAAATCTTGATGTATATAAAGAGAGTTTGGTTTCATTTTTCCTTTGTTTCCTTAGTAAAATTATCCTTGTTGACACTTAAGAAAACTTTAGGAAAAGTTTGAGAAGAAGTTGTAAAAAAATACATTTTCTAAGTTGTTATTGACAAGTTTCTTTATTAAGTGACTAGTTATACAATAAAAGAGTTTTAGTTTCAAGTTCCTCTGTTAAAGAAAAATTCCACTTTAAGTATTATTGAGATAATATCATTATGATGATGCATGTACATGAGGATGAAGTATATAAGCATGTAATATGAAAATGATGAAAATATAAGAAAAAGGTAAGAAGCAAGATAACAATAATAAGCAATGTAATAATATCAAGTATTCGAAACCTTAGCTTCATCAAGGTATTTCGGTCAAGCATTGGGAGCCTTAGCTTCATCAAGGCAACCCGGTCAAGTATTAGAAGCCTTAGCTTCATCAAGGCATCCTGAGACTAAGAATAGTCTAGTCCCAAAAAGAAAAAGAAAAAGAAAGAAAAGAAAAATCAATAATAAGATCAAATATAGTAATAAGCTTGTTAGTGAGTTAGTGAGCATTTAGGCTCTAGAATATATATAGATATACAGATAGATAGTAACATATATATATATATATATATATAGTTAAGTTAGAAGCATAATAACGACAATAATAATAATAACATGTACATATGCAAAACAACATAACATGAAATTTATTCATGAACATGAACAAGAACAAAACATGAACATAGTATTGCTTCTATAACATTTGAATGTTTAAGAAACATACCCCATGGTCATGTTAAGTTACATGACATGGTAGAATGAAATGGGCAAGGACATTTATCTAAAGTGAAAAATATGGAAGTGGTAGTGTAGGAAAGGTTTGGATAGTATATGTGTGTAGGGACAAGGAGTAATAGAGGGAAAGAAAAGAGAGATTTTTGAGAGAGATTTTGGGGAGCAATTTTGGGAGAGTTTTGTTATAGTAAATGAGTGTGTGAGAGAAGTAGAAGGAAATGGGGTATTTATAAATAAATATGGAGGGAATTTTGATGTAATAAAATAAATTGAAAAAGAAAAGGAAATTGAGAGAGAGAGAGAGAGAGGCGGGTGGTTGACGGTACCCATGGAGAGGGGAGAGAGAGTACTTTGTTTTGTTTTGTAATAAAAAGTAATAATGTGTAAGATATGAAAGATGTAAAGTAGTATTGGAAATGTAAATTGTAAGAAAATAGATGTATAGATAGTAAGGAAAAGTAGAAATAGATGAATAGTAATGAATGGTAAAAATAGTACTACGAATAGTAAACTAGACAAATAAAATACCGGTAGTAATAAGAATACGCATAAACGGCTATATCAGATATTTTTAGATACCGAAAAATTATGAAATTGATATTTTTGGATTTCTTATATTATTATGAGTCTAACGGTGTTATTGAAATATTTTTTCCGTCTGGTGTACTAAAGCATGGTTTTTGAAAACTGATCCTGTTCGGATCCAAAAGACATTAGAAATTTGCAAATCCGATATTTTTAAGTTTCCCTATTATTATGAACTATTGTCAATAATTATTTTAGTTCAGTTTTTTAGGGTTTAAGAGTGCAAAATTGTTAGATCTTAAACACTAGGGTTTGTTGTGGTCTTTGTTGACCTTTAAGGTTCTGGTTTGACTTCCGGCTTGTTGAGTTATTTGTAAGACCATAATATTTTGGGGTTTCGTCTTGTTATATTTTTGGTTCAACCTTTATGATTTATTTTATTTTATTTGTGATTATTTAATATTTTTCAGTTCTCGGGATCGTTTAACCGAGTCTAGGGTTATGGGTTGACTCAATTTGACTTTTGGTGGTAATTGAAATTTTTTATTTCTAAAATTCACCGAAGGATTTAAGGTTTTAGTATTTTATTGTCGAGCGTTATTTGGATATCATTTTGATATACGTGTTAGAGATCGGATAGATGATTTGGTTGGCATATAGATGTTGAATCAAACGATTGTTGGGTTTTGTTTTGATGGTTCTCTCTTTCTTGAGGTTAAGAATTTTCGTATTTGATCTTATTTAGAATTGGGATTTAACTTGGGTCGATTTTCAGGGTCTTGGTTTTGTTGTTTAACTTATAGGATTATTTTCTAAGAATTATGAAAAATTTAGGGGTTTACAAAATCCGTAATTGCTTGATTGTTCTAATATTTGTGGTAAAATGACATGATTGATTATCAAATAATTAAATAATTATGTGGTGAAGATATATAATCTTATTTAAATAGATCAAGCTATTGATTTGTTGATCTGAATTAGTGATCTTTCTTGTTCTTAATGTTAGTGATGGACTAAACCCTAAGAGGTTGTTTAGTGTTGCTTAATCGATAAGGGAAATAGTCAAAGGGCCTATTTTGATTACCGATAAAGTAAGAAGAGATAGGTTGTTAGAGCTTGTTAATAAACATAACCAGTTTATCCAAGATAAAGAATGGAAAGTTTTGCATGAATGATTAATCCTTTGAACTGCGTTGTGATAACACCTTTGGTTAGGAATCCTTTTATATTGAATTAACTCTTAAACTGTGTTCGCTTGTTTTAGATATAAATAGCTTTCTTTGAATTTTACAAATCCCCCTCTCCCCCCTCTTCTTTTCTTATTCCGATCTCTGGATAGAAATAGATTTTATTAATCGTTGTGGATCAATCATGCTTACTGCGATATATAAGTTATATATATTTTAAGAATAGGATGATATATTTGTTGGATTTGATGCCCATCATATAACATGCCAGATCTTCTAAGTTTTAATCTTATATATTTCTCCTATTGATATGTATCAATTATGATCTTAATTGACCTACTTCTCTAAATATTATGATCTCTTTTTAACCACTTGAAACGTTGTGACATCAAATAAACTTGCTTTTAAACGTTATCACATTCCGGTGTAATTTATCCTTTTAAATGGAATTTTACACACATGTTATTTCAAATATAATAAATGCTGATGCAAGTAAACATTGAAAAGTAATAGGAATATGTATATAAATAATATTTTTAGTATTTTTTTCAAGTAAATAAATATATATTTACTTAAAATTAATGGTAAATTATATCGGGACATCACAACATTTGGGGTAAATTCATTTGAGATTACAACGTTTAGAGAAGTGAGTTAATTGAGGTTACTGTTAACATGTGTAAACAAGAGATTTGCCACATCATGACACCTGTTAATGGTGATCTCAATTGAGCAACTTCCTTAAATGTTGTGACCTCAAATGAACAACTGAAAACTTTGTTACCACAAATAAACTTACTCCCAAATGTTGTGTCCTTCCAGTGCAATTTATCCTAAAATAAATTATAATACTATTGGTTTTTTCTCAAATAATTATTTTGATGAAAAAAATGATTAAGTAATTATTAACAAATTTATTAAAGTGTGCAGTTCTTAAATATGATAAAAGTTGGTTTATGAAAATGTGTTTCAAAAGATACTCAATTTAGAACATATATTAGAAAGTGTGGAAAGTTTTTTCAAGAACAAATGAATAGTTAAATGGCTACTTAGAAGGTATTCTACTAGTTTATAAGATTATTAAAACAGTCAGAAGGTACATCAGAGACTACACCTACAAACTTGTAAAAGTTGCAAAATATGAACAACAAGTTCTAGATTTGATTTTTCTTGATAGATTCGTTATTTTGAAGACCCAGCTCCAAAGTTGAGTGTATTTGGGTAATACATTCAACTTTGTTCCACTAAGTTGGTTCAAATATCCATGAGGATTCAAGTTTTTGTTGGATTAAAATTTATTTTTGGGAAATTAATATTTTTGATAGCAAGGAAAATCATGTGATCTACAAGAAAGATTTTTCTACTGGTTATTCAATTTTTTATTTGGAAATATAGAAGACACGATCTAGTTAAGTAAGGAATTTGTCTGATGAATATTTGTCCATACAAGGAATTCAAAAATTATAGAAGATATGATTATATTTTCATGTGAACAGTACCAGGAGTTACAATTCGTCAACAATGTCTCAAATTGAATTAAAAAATTCAAGATTATGATTATCATATCAGTTGTTGGGTACTCATCCTTATCCATTGGAGCAAAACACGATAAAACAACAACAAAATAACAACTCATTCAAATTTTATAGAGAGAAGACCAAAACAAGTTGATCCTATTCTAAAATCACACAATACAAGGAACCAAGCTTATCCACTTCAAGTCCTAACTGTTGGAAGTAACAAGGATAGGTACACATGCTCAAAAAACAGAGAAGAGAACGATTATAACGTGAAAAGCAAAGAGAAAATAGAGAATACAAATTTCCTTCTTCATTTGTGCAAATTACTGTCATTTTATTCTTATTTGTTTGAAATTTTGAGGATCCACAATCTATTTCCTCTTATCTAGATTATTCACTTTGTGTGAGATTAAGAGTTGCAAGTAGGCTTAGTAGATTGATTGTTAGCTTGAGCAAAGCTTAGAGAATCAAGCTGAGTGCATTGCAGCCAAGTGCTTTGACAAAGACAACTTGTAACTTGATTGATTCTTGGATATAGTGTCACATACCGGTGTGGAATACTGGGTCCCCAGCTTGGAGCTGGAAGAGAGGACTGACGCTTAAGGTGGAATCTCTATAAATCGATTTTGCACTCTCTACTCCTTTATCTCTCTTTATTTCGTGCATAATGAATTGTTTTTCTTAGCTGTATTATATGCTCAGAAAGTAAATAAAAGAGTAATTAGAATATATTTTATTAAGCAGAGAGTAGATCATAGAGTAAATTTCGGAATTTAACTTTGAATTTATTGTTTAATCTTTGGTGAATTTAAGTGACTTTGATTAATCTGAATTTTGTTTAAAGATTTTACTTATTAAGTTTATTGTTTTGAAGAAAGTTTTAAAGCCATTAAAGTTGAGTAACTAAGTGGTGTGAATTTGTTTGAAGTTTTGAAAAGTAAAATTTTTATTTATAATCAATTCACCCCCCTCTTGGTTATTCTTTCGGGACCAACAAATACCTAAACATAAGTGTGACAGCTAATATATTAAGGGAATATTTTATATACATATATATATATATAATAAGGATGAAACCATATTTGTATTAGTGTGATAGTTTAGGCTTACAATCATTTAGCTTAAACTAATTTAGAAGTGATTAAATAAATGATTGTACATAAAAGAAGACTACAAAAAAATAATATAGATTAATAAATACTAGCAGATTTCCAAATTTTCATGTGTAATATATGTTAAGTGAATAAGACATGAAACAAAAACAAAAGTTAAATTATAATAGTACATATATGTGCAAAGATAGAGAACAAATAAAAAATTGATTTATTGTTTTGTTGATTAATCAAATCAACATAAAGAATCATCATTACTTTAAATGGTCATAAAATTATCACAAGAGTAATCCTGAAATGAAATTAAAAGAGATAGAATATATGAATTTATAAGTGACTAATGGTAAGACATGAAAATGTTTGTGTCTATTATATTGCCAATAGAATATTGCCACTAACAATCAAACTTGACATGTGCATGTGAAATTTGGATTTAAATGAATTATAATTCTCTTATAAAAACCAACACTTGCATGGGAATTTATGATTTATATTAACTAAATAGGTAAATAAATATATAAAGCTACCTCATGAGACTTTAGAAAAAAATATTAAAATTAAAAAGAGCAAAGGGAAGTAAAATTAGATTTGAGTCTATTATAAAAATTAGGGATATGATATGTCTAATTGTTTATCATGTATGTAGGTAATACAGACCTTGAAGATTGGTTTATCCAATTGGCACCTAAAGACTAGTGCAATTAAGCATAATGGATAAGTGAATTTGTCTCGATGAGTATTATGCTTGTAAAATAGCAAACCTAGTGTTTTAGAATAATCTTAACTGATAATTTGATTTGGCATGGAGATTTTGGGGTTGTCCTTTTGATTGCTTGATTTGTCAATTATGTAAAGTAACTTAATTTCAAACGATGGTAAAATTGCATGAATGGAACTCTAGGTTGCATGTAGACTAGAAGTGATTGCTTATGGATGAGAAATTGGATGATCACTTAATAAATAAAAATTAATACCAATTTTTAGCTATAAAATTAATGGGAATTGCATAGCATTTTAATTGCTTATTGAAGACTGTCAACACTCGTGATAATATGTAAAGGCTATGGAATGATATGCATTCCACAATGAGGCTTTACTTTAACCTCTAGAACTTAATTAGTACTAGGAAGTACCATCTTATGATTAGAGTTTTATGTAAGGATTCAATGCTTTATGGTGTGGTTGATTGAAGATGCTCCACACCGCTACACTTACTATAAAAAAAAAAAAAACTAAACTTTAGAGACAAAAGTTTATATCTCTAAGCATAAATTTCTATTGTAAAACTTATTGTCACTAATTTTATCTGTGGAGATATAAGCAATTTTGCTCATTTTCCATTGCAGGTTTTCTATCTCTAAAGGTTCTTATAAAACCCATGTCTTATACATCGCCACCTAAGCAGGTCATCTTACGTATCTCTCATTCCCTATCGAATCTCCAATAAGATCTAAAAGGTTAGTAAAGTGAGCTGTGAAGCCTAATACATAGTAATACAAGCACACACCGCATGTCACATGTTCCTAATCTAATGCATCAACCATAATTTATAATATTTAATTTAAAGTCCACAAACATGGTATCCCCAGCATCATAGAAATACCAATATACACAAGAGTACTCATAACTCTCTCCAAACAATAGGGGTTGGGTTCCCTCAGCTGATCACGGGCCGAAGAGGGGGGTTCGATAAGTCCCCAGAACTTACAGAAAGAAAATAAGGAAAATAGTATCGTCGGGGTCATCTCCTCATAGGCTGCCACCAACAAGCATGGTATATTATAACTCTTTATATAGGGTCACATAATGCCGTATAACTCGTTACAAATTCGTACTTTCTCATAGTCAGCTGTCTAATCTCGGAAATTTACCCATCGACTACCCATAAAGCCCAACCATGTAGCATGGGAGCCTAAGCACCTAAACTACTGCATCATCCCGAAGTTGTGATCAGACTCTCAACCCAGTCCGAAGGTGCCACTATTGGAGTAAGCAGCCAAGCAACAACCATTTAGTCTGGTTATTAAAACTATCCTAACAAGAAACACACAATTATAGTGTACCTACAATTTTGTTTGAGCTTTCAAATCTCTTCTAAAGCTTGATGTCCAATAATTGCTCACAATTGAAGTTGGGAATTAGTTTAAGTTTTACTAACCTTATTTCATTTGTGTTGTTTGTTACATCTAGTGTCACGCCCTACAGGGTAGTCTAAACGGAACAGTCCACCGCATGCTATATAAGACTTAGGAATTGCTATCATAATCGTTCCAATGTCTCATACAGATGCAAAGCATACCTTTACGAAAATAGAATACATGAACCAATGGAGATAAATAGTTTAATTTGACATACTATAAGAATCAAAATATAAACCATGAGTCCACATAATTAATTACAAAAGTTCTAGGGGCATTCCCTTGCTAAAGAATATTAAGTCTAAGAGTAGTCTTTTACAGTCATCCAATAAACATTGGGGTTTCCTATGGAAGTCTATATAAAATCGAATAAAAACTCTTAATTCCTGTACCTGTTCTATAGGATGCCTCGGCCTTAGCCATAATTACGAAAACTGCAATAAGAAAAGGCTGTAGGGGCGTAAGCTACACTAGCTTAGTGAGTGAATATTTCCATAAAGACATTTATATCAAATCATTCAATGAAGTTATCTATTCAACCATATGGAATGCATCAACAACATGGACCAACATCATATGATCAGCCAGAAATCATATGTGAATGGATTTACAGCCTCCATTGGGGATTAGCAGATTAACGAGTACTGCGTTACTACCATTGAATTAATGTGCTGTTTATGGATCACGAGTAACCAACTCATGTCGTTTATGGATCATGATCAACGAACTCATTTATGTCGTTTATGGATCACGATCGACCAACTTTTAGCCGTTTACAGATCACGGTAACTAACATATGCTAATGCTCCATCCCCATCGTGAAGTGATTATGTCCATGTTAATTTATCAATCCGAATAATTATTAATACCAATTTTTTAGCTGATCAACCAATCTCGCAGACAATCAATCCTATAGTACTTTAAACAAACATAAATTAATCACCCGGTTCCGATATTCTTAGTACAATTTCTCAACTCATCAACAAGCATACATAATCCCCTATAATTCCCAACATGCAATTCCATTTTATCTTTTGTCTCATAATCTAGTGCAACTATTTGCTACAAACACAAGCATGAAATGAACTTAGGAAGTAATACTCACTCGACCATTGGTCGCCGGTCTTTTAGTAATAATAATCCGGTGGTAATGAATCCTCAGAATCCAAGTCACCTAAATGAAAGAAATACCTAAATGAGTATTTCAACTCATATCTAATCCATTTTATTTCATAAAAACTATTAAGTTCGTAATTCTCGTCATTAATGGAAATTCCAACTTAAAACGGCCATAACTTGGTCATTTTAACTCAAAATTTCACAAATTATATACCGATTTCTATCTACTTTGAAAGATCTATCTAATTCTAATATAATATCTAAAATTTGAAAACTTTTAAGTCTCGAAAAGATCCGAATAGATCTGGTCAGTATCCGAACATCTATTTTTTTCCAATTTGTTTTTGTGAGGAATTATGATATTCCTACCAGCTATGCTAAATATGCATGCAATACTAACAAATTACTATCATAAATGGTATGTTATGAGCTTCCTATATGTATGTTCTTGATGATATTTCATTAGAGAACATTTTTATAAACTTCTACTTTACAAGATATCATGAATACTTAATTTAGCAGGTCTAGTTTTGTGTTCTTGACAAGCCACACTTGTTTTAGAGATTTTCCTTAATAAAATTTTCCATTTTAAGTTTGAAAAATAGGTGTTTGCATATCCTTTTTCCTAGTTACGAATTTCATGTAGCTATCCTAAGATCTAAATTTGCTATCTTGTAATTATTTCTTGTTTGATAAATTTCTCTTAGTAGATCTATCATTAACTTACTAAAATAATTTCCTATTATTACCTATTCCATAAGCTCTACATTTCTCACATAAAAATCATGTTTTGGAGTTGAAAAATAGGTCTTCAAAATGCAACTCATTTTCCATCCGAATTTACAAAAGTTTGTTTTTATAAAACCAAATTTTTTCTTGAGCTTTTTGGCTCACATTCATAAATATCCAAACTTTTAGAAATAACAAAACATTTATTTACACAGGACAAAAATCTTTATGACCATTCGTTCATCTTAAGCATAATAAATCCATGAGATCTCCAATATCATGTAAGAGAATAAATATTTAAAAGCTAGATTTTAGTATAATGGTCATGTTAAATGCATGAAATGAAATATACTGCTTATGACAATGATGTAGTAGCAAGATTCATACTTACAATCATCACTATATGAACATATGTTATGATCATGATAAAAATATAAGCTTTAATCACAAGATCCACAACTTATGATGGCTTGATCATCATGTTTTAGTGGTTTCACATCCCTAGCATGAAGCTTATGGGATTTTTATGAATCCACACATGAATGATCTAGCCATTACATGTTTTTGGTGGTGGTAAGGTTTAGATCTATACCTATTAAGCTTATGGAGCAAGAGGAAATGAAGAAAAAAAATGAGTGTGAGTGTGTGTTTGCTAGAGGAGGTTACGGCAAGGAGGAGGGAAAAGAGAGGGTTTGGTAAAAATTTTCCAAAAGTGAAATGAAGAAAGAGAAAGGAAAGGCATAAAAGAGTTTATATAGGGAATTAAATTAGGGTTTGTGTAATTAAAATAAAGGAAGAAAAATAAACAAATGAGGGAAAAGGGAGGGGGTTCACGTCGGCCACAAAGGAGAGAGGGAGAGAAAATGAGAGTTTTACAAATTTTTCAAATCTAATTTGTGTAATAAAATGTATTGGAAAAGCAAATGTAAGGAATGTGATGTAATAAGGTAAGGCTTGATTGTAAGGACGTAAGAGTAGGGGTATGACTTGTGAGTGTGAGTCGGGTATAGGCTTGTACTTGTGAATAATAAAGAATAGTAGATTAGATAATTAAATTATCGATTAGTAAGAAAAATACGTTATAAAGGCTATAATAGTAATTTTTATAAACCAAAAAATTATAATAAATATATTTTCAAATTCCTTATTAAATTCCGGTCTTAATGAGTATTATGGAATATTTTTTTAATTTCAAGTCCTAAGGGTCGGATTTCCGGAACGGATCTCAGTCGATTTCGAAACAGATAATTTCCTGAAAATTGATCTTCTTATGTTCCGATATATTCTTTAGAAGTATAATCTATATTATTTAGCTCTCAAAAGTTCTATGGTTTTATTCTCGGTGAAGCCAGACTTAGGGTTTATAGGTTTCTTTCTAGCCTTAGCTATTCCGGTTTAGGGTTTCGGTTTCTGATTCGGTTCTCAAAGTCAAGCTTGGTTTACGATGAAAGCCAGGGCTTACAACCTACCCACCTTAAAAAGAGTTTTGTCCTCAAAACTGAAACTTACGTACCTTATTTCTCAAACAACCCAGGGTACTTCCTTTTAATTTCCTCTTCGGCTTCCTAAGTTGCTTCCTTGAAGGCATGATTTTCCCATAACATCTTCACATATCAGATTTCTTTATTCCATAGCTTTTGGGTTTTTTATCCAAAATTTTTACCGGATGTTCCTCATAAGTGAGATTTTCTTGTAATTGAATGGGTTCCAACTCCAATATCTTTGCGGGGTCAGGTATGTATTTTTTTAGTACTGACACATGGAACTCATTATGGACTCCCGATAAGTTCAGTGGCAAAGTTAGCCGGTATGCTAAATCTTCGACTCTTTCCAAAATCTCGAAGGTTCTAATATATCTCGGGCTCAACTTTCCTTGCGTACATATTCTCCTTATACTTTTGATTGGATTTACCTTCAGGTACACATGGTTGCCCTCTTGAAATTCAAGTTCCCTTCTTTTTAGATCTGCCCAACTCTTTTGTCTGTCCTAGGCTTCTTTCATTTTCTGCTGAATAATTCTCACCTTATTGGCCGCCTCTTGTACTAATTCTGGTCCAATAGCAAGCTTTTCCACATCATCCCAAAACAGAGAGGGACCTACAACGCTGTCCGTATAAGGCTTCGTAAGGTAGCATCTAGATGGTTGAGTGATAGCTGTTATTGTAGGCAAACTCGATGAGTGGTATATGGTTATCCCAGTTCCCCTTAAATTCCAAAACATAGGCTCTTAACATGTCTTCCAAGGTTTGGATTGTCCGCTCAGACTGTTTATCTGTCTGAGGGTAGTATGCAGTACTGAAGTGCAACTTTGTACCCAAACTCTTCTGTAGACTTGTCCAAAACATGGACACGAATCTCGAGTCCCTTTCTAAAATGATCCCTACCGGTATGCCATGTATTCGTACAATCTCTCGAATGTAGATCTTAGCCAACTTGTCCATTGAATATGTCATATTGATAGGTAAAAAGTGCACTGACTTAGTTAACTGATCCACTATTACCCATACTACATCAAAACTTGAAGAAGTCTTTGAGAAATTGCACACAAAATCCATGGATATCTGATCCCACTTCCATTCAGGGATGGGTAAAGGCTTTAATAATCCTCCTGGCCTTTGGTGTTCCACTTTCACTTGTTAGCAGATCGGACACTTCATTATATATTTTGTTACATCTCTTTTCATACCGTTCCACCAGTAGTGGCTTTTCAAGTCCTGGTGCATCTTGGTACCTCCAGCATGCACAATGTAGCTGGAGTTATGGGCTTCACTCATTGTCTCTTTTCTTAGTTCCATATCTTCGGGCACACACAAGCTGCCTTTCATCTTGATTACATCTTCTTCATCTACGGCAAAGTCTAGGTATTTTCCTTCTAGAATTTCCTTTTTAACCTTTTGTATTGTTTCATCATACCTTTGGGCTTCCTTGATCCTTTTGATCAAGGTTGGTTCCCATACCAAATTAGTTATTTCAAGCTCTACACTTTGCCTTATGAACTCGATCCTTAGTTTCTCAATATCTTTGGTTAGATCTTTTTGACTTGTGATCAAAGCAGCTACTTCTCCATAATTTTTCAACTTAAGGCATCTGCACCCGCGTTTACTTTTCCTGGACAGTAAGTGATTCCCAAATCATAGTCTTTTATGAGTTCCAACCATCTTCTTTGTCTCATATTTAATTCATTCTATGTGAATAAATACTTAAGACTTTGATGATCCGTGTATACTTCACACCTTTGTCCATACAGATAATGTCTCCAAAGTTTTAAGGCAAAGACTATTGCGGCCAATTCCAGATCATGTGTATGGTAGTTCTGCTCTTGAGGTCTCAATTGTCGAGAGGCATAGGCAATGACTTTCCCCTCTTGCATTAGTACACATCCAAGGCCATTCCTTGAAGCATCACTATGCATCGTATAAGGCTTTTTTGAGTCAAGCAAAACTAAGATTGGTGCCGATACTAACCGTTGTTTCAACTCTTGGAAGCTCTGTTCACGCTTATCTGTCCAAACAAACTTTTCACTCTTTTGTGTCAATTGAGTCAGGGGCTTAGCTATCCTTGAAAAATCTTTTATGAACTTGCAATAATAGCCATCCAATCTTAAGAAACTTCTGACTTCGGTTACTATTTGTGGCAGCTTCCAATCCACTACAGCCTTAATCTTTTTAAGGTCAACTGATATCCCTTCTCCCATCATAGCATGTCCAAGAAAAGATACTCTATCTAACTAAAAGTCACATTTGGATAATTTGGCATATAGCTTGTTTTCCTTCTAAGTTCGTAACGCCATCCGAAGATGTTCCTCATGTTGTTCCTTATTCTTGGAGTAGATCAAAATGTCATCAATAAAAACAATTACACACTTATCCAAAAGTGGTTTGTAGACCCTATTCATGAGATCCATGAACACAGCTGGTGTATTGGTCAATCCAAATGACATCACCAAGAATTCATAATGTCCATAATGGGTACGAAAACCATCTTTAGCACATCCTCAGACTTCATTCATAATTGTTGATACCCTGAGCGTAAATCAATGCGTGAAAACACAGATGCCCCTTGGAGCTGATCACACAGATCATCAATCCTCAGTAAAAAGTATCGATTCTTGACTGTAACCTTGTTTAGCTCATGACAATTGATAGATAATCTCATAAATTTGTCATTCTTCTTTACAAATAAGACAGGTGCTCCCTATAGCAACACTTTGATCTTATGAATTTCTGATCTAAGAGTTCCTATAACTGGATCTTTAGCTCTTTTAACTTAGTCGGTGCCATCCAGTATGGTGCCTTAGATATTGGTTCGGTATCTAGGTCCAAAACAATTTCGAAATCAATTTCTCTTTTCGGGGGTAACCCAGGTAATACTTCTGGAAATACATCCAAATACTCATTCACAATAGGTTTATCCTTTTCTTCCCGGGTTTTCTCCTCATCCAAAATACCCTCAATAGGTACTATTTCTTTATCTTGCATCATCAACTCGAAAGAATTTAACCTATGTTTTCTCGGGATTGCTGTTTCTCCAATAAATTCCACTTCTTTCCCAGATTGATCATTAAAGTTTACCACTCTCTTTTGGCAATCTACAATTGCTTTAACCTTGCTTAACTAGTTCATGCCAAGTATAACCTCATACTTATTCATCTCCAATACTATCAAATCACTTTTAGAGAGGTGCCCTTGAATCTTCAATGGACAATCCTTTATCATTTCCTGGGTAGACACAACACTTCCTGTAGGTGTTTTAATTCTCAGACTAGTAGTGGTAGTGGCTATAGGTAACCCAAGTCATCTAGCCAAACTAGTGGTGACGAATAAGTGGATCTTTCCCGTGTCAAACAAAACACAAGCCTCACTTTCATTCACCCGTGTGTGCCCTGTGTTTAACAAACATCCATCACTACTCGATCCTAGATCAGTCACATAACTTATTTATCCTATGCTTAGAGTTTTGAATTTTCTTTTTTACAAGTTTTTAAGTTTTACAAAAATTGGCAATTAAGGAAATTTTAACTTTTAAGAGGGTTTCGCAGCTAACCTATGACTAAGCCGACATCATCACTGCTACCGTAGTTCATTGCTGCCAGCTCCATTTCCTCATCATTGTCTTCTTCAACCATCCACTGGCCCTTAAAATTATAGAGTCTCATCCCGTGCATGGTCGATGCCGCACGACTCCCACTTTTACTTCTAGATCTCATGATGCATGTATTGCCCGTCGTCCCAAAAGATTGGGCTACCATACTCTTCCTTTGTGAGCACTCGGTGGCCAAATGTCCTTTTTCCTTGCAGATAAAGTAGGTCACTGCCATCTTCTTTAGGCATGCATAGACCATGTGGCTAGATTCGCCAAAATAGTAACACTTATTCCTCAGCTGCGGACACTGCCTAGGGTAATGGGCCTCTTTACACTTCCAGCAAGTGATATTGACCTTTAATTGATTTGGCCTCCCACTAGCATTGTCCTTAAATCCATGATATGGCTTATACCTCTTTCCTTTAAACCCTGAACTTGACACGTCGAATAGCCTCTTTCTAAACACTCTTTTGTTAAGTTCTTGATACTTCCTCTTCTTGGCTCCTTCGATTATCCGAGTTTTTTCTATCAACTCCAGGTAGGTTTTCATCCCAAATTCCTCTAGCTTAATCCTTAGGTCATCGTCCAAACCTCCCAAAAATACTTGTTTCTTTAGCTCTTCGCTATCCCTGAAAGATTCAGGTGCATACTGTAGCAGATGAGTGAACTCGGTCTCATACTGTTCTACGGTTCTACCTTTCTGCTTAACATGCAGGAAGTCTACACTGTACTTTACTCTTAGACTGGAGGGAAAATAGTTTTCCAAGAACTCCCTGTGGAACGACTTCCAAGTGACAGGTGTGGGGTTAAGTTCCTTCTTTTAGATTCCCGCCAAACTCTTACATTATATCTTAGCATATAACTTCCATATTCCAACTAAAGATATGATGGAGTCTCAAAAGTTGCAAAGGAGAGCTCAATTTGAGCCAGCCAATCTTCGGTTTCGTTGGGTTTGCCAAAAGCTCTATCAAAATACTGGTTGCTCTTTATAAAATCCGGTCGAGAGCTTCGGTGAAGTTTTCTATAGGGTGGAGGCGGTGGTAAGGGTGCATTATAAGAATGCTCCTCCTATGGAGTTGGGGCCTCAGTAGTCACTTCCTGGTAATATACAGGTAGTGGTGGCAGCGCAGAGTATCCCTTATACTTTGTTCTGGGTGCGAGTTCTAATTCTGATTTTGATTTTGGATGAATGTGTTTAGAAGATTGGCCAATTTTCCAATCACATTCATCACCTCATTTTGTGGATTTTGGGGTGCCACTCCCTGTTGGTTTGGTTGAGGTATAGCGGGTTAGTTCTCATTATTTGCTTCGTTTAGGAGAGGTTCTTGCTCCCGATTGCAAATCCATCGGTTTCATCTTTTTGTACATTATCTCGCAAGTTTTAGAGTTTTGCCTTAAGTTTGTTTTATAAAGTTTAACTTGAAATCACGGTATTATAGAATCAATAACATCTTCCCAAAATCAAAGGGTTAAAATAGGAATCCCAAAGCATGAAATCTCAATAACAACTCAAAGAAAATATTTAAGTATAATGCTCATTATAAAATCACAAACTTAAAATCAATCATGATGATGCGATGAATGAGATCTTGCTCATGCATCCTAAAATCGATTATTATCCTTTATGATTATTGCATAAACTTTAATTGGTTGCAATATGTTATTACTCACATTAAGAGATGGTACGATTCCTTTGAACAAAACTTATAGGATTTCATTAGATAAGCGAGGTCTTACATAAGTCAAGATTTTTACTTTAGGTACACTAAACTTGCCATATCGCTATTCTAGTCCTGATCCTTTCTTTTCATTACCTTACTAATCGATTAAAAGAGACAACAATAAGAGATAAAAGTTACATCATACTAAATCTGTTAAAGAACCTAAGAGCAAATTAGCATCCTGCATTTCTCATAACAAAATTTCTATTGGACTATAAGGGTTAAACTTGATTTCATCTCTCTTCTTCATCAGTCGGAGTCTTCAGGGGTTGGACTCGGAAGTCGACCTCTACTAGATGAACTTCCGTCGTCCTTACGGATGAACTGGCTTAGGTAAGCTCTCATAGTCAATCTTCTCCTTCTAGTGGGTCGGGTCAATTCTTCTTGTTCATGCTCCTCCTGCTCTTCTTCTTCTTCTCTTGCTCTTTGTCTATTCTCACTAATCTCTTCTATCTCCAACTCTCTTCCATATTCTTCCCAAAATTAGTCCTCAGACTCTCTTGCTTCCCTTAATATGGCCCCATCCTCATTCTCCACTTCCATAGGATCGTTGACTATCTCATTGGTCATCCTAGGATGTTCATTAACCTCATAAATGTCTCTCTAAATGGTTGGGTCCGGATCAGCTTCTATCCTACAACAATCGGGGATCTCCAAATCTCTGTCAAAATCCATATTTGGTGGGTTTAGTGCACATTGGGTTCCTCCCCTATCATCATAGACGGTGGTGTTCTAGCTTCGTTTTCATTAACCCAATTCGAATCTTCTTTCGGATCCTCTTCCTCTTCCTCTTCTTCCTCCTCCTCATTCTCTTCATTCCCATTCCCATTCTCATTCTCATTATTATTTACATCATTATTATTCTCTTCCACAGGCTCCATCGGTAATTGCATCTCGATCTCACTAGCATGAGGGGATTGGATACCTACAATTGGTGGTACAATGTCTAGGTATACTCCCTGCAAGATGAAGTGGTTCCTAGCATCAGCTATGTTCCACTCTCTATGATCCATAAGGTTATCATGGGCATAGACATACAAGTGTCCAATACTATTCCATACTCTAAAGTCTAGATGAGTAGAATTTCCTTAGTTTTCAAGATGAAAGTAGCCTCCCTCAACATCGGCTCACGTCCATATTTTACCATGATTATTTCCATTGCATAGATAGTATCCAACATGGTCCATTTCATTCTTCTGATGGGATCATATCTAATTTGGTCCACCACTAACACCCATCATCTATACCTAAGACCTTCTTTCCACGTTCAATACATTTCAGCCATGGTCTGAAGTCTTTGAACTAAAGCAACGTCTTCGCATAAGGTTCTCAATCTTAAGTGATAGTCCACAAAAGTTTCCTCTTAACAAAGTTTCTGGCCCTTTCCAGAGTTTCCCCTAAAGAAACCTATACTAAGAAAAGGCTTCTAGTTAGCTTAAACTTTTAAATCCATTTTTATCATACTGTATAATTACTTAAACTTTTAAGCTTCTTTTAAGTTATATTGCCATGCTTTATAATCTTATGCTCTGATATTAATTTAAACTGTCACGACCCATGAGGTAGTCTAAATGTAACGGTCCGTCGCATGCTATATAAGACTTAGGAATTGCTACCATAACTATTCCAATGTCTCGTATAGATGCAAGGTGTACCTTTACGACAATAGAATACATGACCAATGGAGTTAAATAGTTTAATTTGACATACTATAAGCATCAAAATATAAACCAAGAGTCCACATAATTAATTACAAAAGTTCTAAGAGTATTCCCCTGCCAAAGAATATTAAGTTTAAGAGTAGTCTTTTACAATCATCTAATAAACATTAGGGTTTCCTATGGAAGTCTATACAAAACCGAACACAAATTTCTAACGGAAACTCCTAATTCCTGTACCTGCTCGATAGGATGCCTCAGCCTTAGCCATAATTACGGAAACTGCAATAAGGAAAAGCTGTGGGTGCGTAAGCTACATTAGCTTAGTGAGTGAATATTTCCATAAAGACATTTATAACAAATCATTCAATCAATTATTTATTCAACCATATAGAATGCATCAACAACATGGACAAAAAGTCATATGATTAGCCGAAAATCATATGTGAATGGATTTACGCCCTCCATTTAGGGTTAGCAGATTAACGAATATTGCGGTACTATCGTTGAATTAATGTGCCGTTTATGGATCATGGGTAACCAACTTATGTCGCTTATGGATCATGATCAACCAACTTTTAGCCGTTTACGGATTATGGGTAACCAACATATGCTAATGCTCCACCCCCATAGTAAAGTGATTATGTCCATGTTAATTTATCAATCCGAATAATTATTAATACAAATTTTTTGGTGATCAACCAATCTCGCAGACAATCAATCCTATAATACTTTAAACAAACATAAGTTAATAACTCGGTTCTGATATTCTTAATACAATTTTTTAACTCTCAACAAGCATACATAATCCCCCATAATTCCCATCATGCAATTCCATTTTATCTTTTGTGTCTGAAATAACCTAATTTATTTAATAATTTAATTTTCATGTAAATATAATATTAGTTCTAAACATTAAGTTTGAAGTAAATTTGATTTATGAAAATAAATGTGTAGAAATAGGTTTGATATACCATGTTTATTAATGTAAATTATTGATGTATGTGTATATATGTGATGAGAATAATGCTATTGTTGTATGTATATTAATGTGTGTATAGTATAATTAATGTTTGTGTCTCTTATGAATTAATATGTATGTGTTATGTTTAAAATTATCAATACAACTTTTGAAATGTCTAAAAATGTGCTAACAGAATTTTACAATAAGTTAAGCCTATTTTCAAGCTCAAATTAATTCAAAATTCGCCCTAAATTAAGCAAAATTAAGCTTAATCCATATGTACCCCTAAAGTCAAAGTTACGATAAATATGAGTCCATATTTGTCAAATAGACCCTCTTTTGGCAGCTAACAAAATCCATCCGAATTTTTACTTTTCTTTTCTTTCTTTTGTTCTTCTTTCTTCATACCATAAGCTCCAAACCTTAGCAAAAACAACCTCTTGGAGTCAAAAATTTTCTCCAAGTTAAAACTTCTTCATGTAAGTCAATGCAAGTATGAACTCTTTGTTTGTTCTTTCATGTGATATAGATATAGAATCCATGTTTGAATGAGTTTTAATGTTATATGAGTTTGAATGGTTTTATGTACTAATAAATATTATGTTATGTTTTATTATTAATTGAACTTGTTATATGTGTTATGGAAGTAGTGAGAAATGTTGGTGAGGATTAAGTTGATTTTGAGTAGTTAAGTTTAAGGTAAAGAGTAGGAGAGTGTTTGATATAATGAAGTAGTTTGATGTGTTAAAATGATGTTCAAAGTTGCTAGGAATAGTTAATGTAGATAGAAGATAGTGGAGGAAGCTAATTATGTGTTTGAAGAAGGATTAAAAGTACTTTATGTTATAAATTTTCAAAGTGCAAAACAGAGGAAATAAAAACTTTTCGAACAGGTTTGTTTTTGCGTTTACGCCGGCATCTGGTACTTCAACACCGCCGGCATAGAGGCGGTGTTGAATGTGATCAGAATCGATTTTCCTAACGCCGTTTGTAACGCTGACGGCTTTTGTGAAGAAATTGGCCAGCGTTGATTTTTCAAATCCTATGTCTGCCACTAGGGCTTCAACGTCGTCGACTTTTAATTGGTATTGAATGCAAACAGAACTAATTTTGTTAACACTGGGCTTAACGTCGCCGGCGTATGATTCCAACGTTGCCGGTGTTCAGCTCCAATTTATCAGTTTAAGTTGCCTGCGTATCCCCTAAGTTTTTACAATTTCAACCTTCTTCAATTGTTCTTCTTTGCTTCATATATGGTCTTCTAATGAATCTACAAGTTACATAAACATGTTTTATGTATGAATTAAGTGTTAAAGCTATATGTTAAGTTCATTGAATCTTCTTGTATAGTTAACTTAGAATAGTGTGTTGCATATATATTCTATGTTCGATTATTGATTTTTTTTTATATTCCTTATTTAAGTTAAAGGTTTTTTAGTTGATTCCCCTATGAGTGAATATAGTAATACACTATTGGATAAAGGTACGCAATAGCTTGCTTGTTGTATGTTAGGAATAAGCATTATTAAATTTGACTTAATTCAATTCGATTTAATACTTTGATGAATTGGATGTCTATCACATTGTTTAATCTGGTCCAAGGAGCAACAAACGTGTCATGATGCAATAACATGTTAGTTAGGCGCTTAACCTAAGTCATGATGCAATGACTTTACCATGATGCAATATACGCTATGATGCAATAGCGATTCCTTTATGGTTAAGAGGATAGCTGATAGGAAGAATAGTATATGAGTAACGTTTGCTTAAACTTAGGGGGAAATGCCATGGTTTAGTTCAAAGTTTATGGAGACTTGTGAACTAGATTCATGTTGTGGACTGAGTTTAGGTAGAGTCGGGCAACGGTTTTAGAGCCCTAAATGAAGCTATTTCTTTATGGAATAGTTATAGGAGATATAAGTATTCGGACTACTTATGGGTCTGTTTGGATTGTCTGTTTTTTATCTATATCTGTATCTTTTTTAAAATGATATGTGTAAATATATCCGATTTGCATCTAAATTTTATCTATATTTGTTCTATTTGATCTTTTGATGAGAACTGTCAACTTTTTTTTATCTATATCTATTTTTTGATAAATAATTTGTTAGCAAAAAGTTTGAAAAAGTGTCTGTATCTAGCGAAAAAAAGCCAAAACAAACAGACCCTATATTAACCTCTTGAGCAGCTATTGTTGCTCAGGACCTCTAAATTCCTAGAGCGTGATTCCAAGGTTTGAATACCCTACTGCTGTTTTGTTAAAAGAAAACTTAATAAAATAATGACTTGATCGTTGATGCATTTTATTTGAATTAAGTTTGCTTGACAATTCGTTTTTGGTATTTGTTATTGTGTGTTAGGCCTTTGGCTCTCTTTTGCTTCATTGCAGGCATTGAAGATGAGTTGTATGATGATCTAGGATACGGGTCAGATTTTGAGAGGATCATGGACAAGTGGGACGAATAGGACTCAAATGCCCTTGGTTTTTGCGAGAAGCTTTTGTTTAAAGCATATTTCTCTGTATATGAGGCTCATTAAATAAGCTTAAGATGTAAAAGACTTTAAGATCTCTTTAGTTTATCTTTTGTACCAAGAACAACTTGTAATTTTGTAGTGTTTTATATTGACACTAATCTTTGTACATATAATGTATATATGTATAGATTGTTTTTATTAGCAATCTTCTTTTTGTTTAAAAATTATTTATAAAGTGTTGATAGAATTAATCAAACAATTCTCATAAACTGTTATTTTAAGGACAACCTTATATATAATGTGAAAATATTATATGTGATTGGGGACTCGGTACACTAAATCTCTGGATTTAGCGGGTCGGGTCCTTACAGTTTCATAATCTAGTGCAACTATTTGCTACAAACACAAGTATGAAATGAACCTAGGAAGTAATACTCACTTGGCCATTAGTCGCCGATCTTTTAGTAATAATAATCCAGTCGTAATGAATCCTCAGAATCCAAGTCATCTAAATGAAAGAAATACCCAAATGAGTATTTCAACTCATATCTAATCCATTTTATTTTATAAAAACTATTAAGTTCGTAATTCTCGTCATTAATGGAAATTCCAACTTAAAATGGTCATAACTTAGTCATTTTAACTTGGAATTTCACAAATTATATACCGATTCCTATCTACTTTGAAAGATCTATCTAATTCTAATATAATATCTAAAATTCAAAAACTTTTAAGTCTCGAAAAGATCCAAACAGATCTGGTCAGTATCCGATCATGTATTTTTTTCCAATTTGTTTTTGTGAGGAATTATGATATTTCTACTATCTACGCCAAATATGCATGCAATATTAACAAATTACTATCATGAATGGTTGGTTATGAGCTTCCTATATGTAAGTTCTTGATGATATTCCATTAGAGAACATATTTATAAACTTCTACTTTACAAGATATCATGAATACTTAATCTAGCAAGTCTAGTTTTTTGTTCTTGACGAGCCACACTTATTTTAGAGATTTTCCTTAATAAAATTTTCCATTTTGAGTTTGAAAAATAGGTTTTTGCATATTCTCTTTTCCTAGTTACAAATTTCATGTAACTATCCTAAGATCTAAATTTTCTATCTTGTAGTTATTTCTTGCTTGATAAATATCTCTTAGTAGATCTACCATTAACTTACTAAAATCATTTCCTATTGTTACATATTCCATAAGCTTTTCATTTCTCACATAAAAATCATATTTTGGAGTTGAAAAATAGGTTTTCAAAATGCAACTCATAGTCCATTCGAATTTACAAAAGTTTGTTTTTATAAAACCAAATTTTTTTCTTCAGCTTTTTGGTTCATATTCATAAATACCCTAACTTTTAGTAATAAGAAAACATTTATTTACATTAGAAAAAAATCTTTATGACCATTCATTCATCTTAAGCATAATAAATGCATGAGATCTCTAATATCATGTAAGAGAATAAATATTTAAAAGCTAGATTTTAGTGTAATGGTCATGTTAAATGCATGAAATGAAATATACTACTTATGACAATGATGTAGTAGCAAGATTCATACTTGAAATCATCACTATATGAACATATGTTATGATCATGATAAAACTATAAGCTTTAATCACAAGATCCACAACTTATGACGGCTTGATCATCATGTTCTAGTAGTTTCACATCCCTAGCATGAAGCTTATGGGGATTTTTATGAATCTACACATGAATGATGTAGCCATTACATGTTTTTGGTGGTAGTAAGGTTTAGGTCTATACCTATTAAGCTTGTGGAGCAAGAGGAAATGAAGAAAAAAAATGTGTGTGAGTGTGTGTATGTTAGAGGAGGTCACGGCAAGGAGGAGAGAAAAGAGAGGGTTTTGTAAAAATTTTCCAAAAGTGAAATGAAGAAAAAGAAAGGAAAGGCATAAAAGATTTTATATAGGGAATTGAATTAAGGTTTGTATGATTAAAATAAAGGAAGAAAAATAAAACAAATGAGGGAAAAGGGAGGGGATTCATGCCAGCCATAAAGGAGAGAGGGTGAGTTAATAAGAGTTTTACAAATTTTTCAAATCTAATTTGTGTAATAAAGTATATTGGAAAAGCAAATATAAGGAATGTGATGTAATAAGGTAAGGCTTGATTATAAGGATGCTAGAGTAGGGGTATGCCTTGTGAGTGTGAGTAGGGTATGGGCTTGTACTTATGAATAATAAGGAATAGTAGATTAGATAATTAAAATTACCGATTAGTAAGGAAAATACGATATGAAGGCTATAACTGTAATTTTCATAAACCAAAAAATTATAGTAAATATTTTTGAATTCATTATCAAATTCCAGTCCTAATGAGTGTCCGGAATATTTTTGTAATTTTGAGTCCCGGTGGCCAATTTTCCTAAACGTATCCTTATCGAGTTCAAAACAGATAATTTTCCAAAAACTAAAATTTTTATGTTCCCATATATTCTCTAGAACTATAATCTATATTATTTAGCTCTCAAAAGTTCTACGATTTTATTCTCGGTGAAGCTAGACTTAGGGTTTCTAGGTTTCTTTATAATCCTAGCTATTCCTGTTTAGGGTGTTGGTTTCCGATTTGGTTCTCAAAGTCAAGCTTGGTAGTGAAAGCCGAGGCTTACATCTACGTCACTCTAACTTAACCATATGTACTCAAAGATAAAGTTTAAAGGGTCATTTTTTTCATCTAGCCAAGTTATCTAGTCAATTATGTAGGTTATGTTTGGTTCTAGCGCTTAGATTAACTAACTTTTAGTGGGCTATACTTTGTAGGTCTTGATTCTTGACCTTTCAAGAATAGGTTCCCATAGTCTACTATTCTCGTTGAGTTCCTCGTGTCCTACTCTAATTATTAAGTGTGAATTACTTTCATTCACTTAAGGCATTTAGATTAAATATGTTCGGTGGATGGACATGCGAATAAGGTATTAGAGCTTACTAAATATGTATTTTGAAGGTCTTTTAAGGTCAAGGGTAGAACCGGGTCAAGTATCGTGCCATTCAAGCGAGAAAAGGAGGAGTTATAAAAAGGCTAGCAAAGAGCATGGGGTACATGAGCACAATATCACCCTATGTTCTAGGACACGACTTGTACAGGGTAATATATCACCTTGTGTTTATTCTTTGTTTAGGGGTCAGAGAGAAGCATGGGGAGTACATGGCTATATGTATCTCTATGTGTTCTTCTGGGTTTCATAATCATTTTTAAGATAGAGAAAAGCATGCATAGGTACATGATTTCGTATAATGTCATTCTTTTCTAAAATATGACTATTTGTGTTTTTAAAGGCTTAAAGAGAAGCATGGTTGGAACATGACCTTGTTTTCTCATGCTTTTCTGGGTTCTGAAATATCGTGCTTAATTTGACATTTTTGTAAAAACACATTTTGGGATAAAATTTTGTGATCTTAAAGGTATCACATGATCATGTTTATGCCCACTCATCCATTTTTATTTTCCATTTGTTAAAACATGATTTATCAAAGTTGACAGCCTAAATCATCTAGTTTGATAGCAATATCAATATCTTCATAGTTTTTCTACAATTTTACAATATGCTTATACAAGATTTCATCATTTTACCTTGCCAACATCAACTTAAAATAAAACTAACCCTAAAACACATCAAAACACCATTTTTCACTGCTATAGCAAACTCAACTTCAAAACTATCGTAATCTCAAGAAAATAAGTTAGCTTTGATGTCTTATCTCATTTCAAATAATAGTTTTCAGTTGCATCAATTGGGAAGGGGATTTAAGACTTCAAAATCGCTCAAAAACTTGTTTTCTTGACTCTCCAAACATGTACCATGACCAAGTCAGTTTTCATGCTTAAAATGCTAAATTACTCATATTACAACATCTTAAAATCTCATGCTTACTTTAACAAGTATTTTCTTATGTTGATGGGTCTTCTACCTCCTCTAACATTATCTCATCCTCTCCACTTTCCTCATGTAACCATCAGGTTTCCCTTGATTTAAATTAACATTCATTCTTATGTCTAAAATGAACTTAATTAAAATTTTCCTATTAAATTCCTATTCAGGTCTTACATTGTTTATTATCCTTATTAACAGTAGTCTTTTTTTTTACTTTGCCTGTCAACCTTATCTACTCTCTGTAATTAACATTTGTATTATTTAAAGGATCCTATTATATTATCTAATCTTTTATTTCTTTCCTTATCTTATTCACAACTTTGTGAAATTATCCACATGCGTTAATTTCTAAGAATTATTTCATATTATTTTTCTTGTAATGTAGGACTCCTGATTATTCCTTTAAGGCTTTTTTTATCAAGTTTCATTCTCATATTAGGTCCTAGGGGCATTTTACCTAGTTTTAAGCTAGTTTAGTTGCAATTTGAGCATGATTTTAGCTCCTTCATTCCTAGATCCGAATTTTCTAGACTTAAGGTTATAAAATTCCTAAGTTGATGTTTCCATAATCCTCAACACCTAAGCATTACTAATACGATAATAATTCATCTAGTTGAATACATCAAATAAATAACTACTTTTCCCAAACACATACCTTTTTCAAAACTACTCATTCCAACCTAATGTCTATACATAAATATAATAAGAAATCAAGGTTGATAAAGTTACCTTAATTAGATATGGAAAAGATACCAAACTCCCTTCTTTGACAAGAACCAAACCTATTTTAAAAGTTGGATAATGAGTTTTGGATGTATTAGGAGTTAACTAATTCAACTAAGATTTCTTACCTTGTTGAGCTTGAATTTTTAGCTTGGTTTAAGGCAAAACCAAGGGCTATTTGGCTTGGCTCTTGTTGTTGTTTGAGGGAGGTAAATGGAGTAATTGTTGTGTTTGTTAAGGAATGAAGCTTAGGTGATTTAGGATGGTACGAAACAGAGGTTAGAGATCTGTTTTTGAAGTGTTTCAACCAAGGTTAATATGGGAAAAGAAGAGGAAACAAGCTAGTTCATGGTTACTATTTTGGGTTGATTTTTGATTGAGTTTGAGAGGACATGGAGTCTTTTTCTGCTAAGTTACTCCTATATATATATATATACTCACTAGACATAGGTTAAAGTTAGGATACAATAGGAGATGTTTTGGACTTGAAAAATGTATGTTTGTAGCTGTGATTTTCGAGTAGTATATGAGTTGTGTTGGAGGATGATTTTGAAGTATTTTGATAGATTTTTGTGGCTTTTTGAGGTGCATTAATTGTGTTTGTTTGCTAGTTAATTAAGGCCATTTATAGGTGTAAATTGGGGATCAAGTTGTACAAAAATCAGGTTAAAAATTGTATGAAAACAAAGGTTAAAAATCCCAAATGTTGCTACAATTTTTTCATGATTTTTGGATAGATTTCTTTGCCCAATTTTTAACTAATTGTTGGTGTTTGAAGTGTCTATATAGAGGCTTCTAACTAAGCTAAAATTCTTGCCAAATCAGAGCTTGGATGTACATGTATGTGCTGCTTCCCATGGAAATTTGAAGTAATTTTGCGGTTGCTACACATGTTATTTTGACCCAAAATTCCTTACATTTAATGAGGGTCTAAGTTAGCATTTGTTGATAGGTTTAATTGTCATTTTCTTGTTGAATTTGTGTGTCCAATTTCTCAAGTTGTTGGATGTGAATTCCATGAAGCAACAGCAGTCGTGATCTTCATTTCTACACCGAGTTCTACATTTTTTTATTTGTTAAATTATTTGCTTAATATAGTTAACTAAATTATGTTAATAAATTTTAATTTACATGTGATGTTATGACAGTTATGTAATAGTTTTATCTAAAAAAATTATCTAAGTTTCTACAAAATTTATAGATTTTTTATATATTCAAATTTTTAGTTTAAAGTTTATACAATTAATTATTTTTAGTATTTTAACTTACGCGATTAAATTTTTCAAGTTCAATAGGTCAAATTAGGGTCTAAGTCCAATGAATTCAGAATTCCCTAACAAGTATAATAGTGCGTTTCAAAATTTTATTTGAGATCTAGACTTTTAATTATTGATCTGTATTAGTATCTATTACGTATTTATAATCCTAGTAGTTCATCTTTGGATTATTATTTTATACCAATGAGTTTTGTTAATAGATTATATTTTATCGAGTTTGAAATTTAGGTCTACTTTTAATTATATCTTGAGTTATTATCTCAAGATACGAAATCTATTTTTGACATCAATTAAGGTCAAAGAAATTTTTATTCGGGTTTTTATACTAGGAATGAGTTCATTACAACTCATAGATCTATTTTAGGATTTTTATCGGGTTCTAAGTTCACTATCTAATTCACATTTTCTATTTTATGGTTGTATACTAATATGAAAATTTCGAGGATTACATTGTCTCTCTCAAAATTTCTTTTTCCTCTTCATTCCTCATTTAGATAAACATTTTAAACCCTCTTCACGTAATATGTTATGTGATATATGTATGCGTATATCTTATTTGTTTTCAAAATTAATTCCAATGGAGCTTAAAGCTAGGAATGGAAATACAAAGACAACACATTAATTCCTATTACATTGTCATGCTTATTTTCTTGTGATACTAACTTGAATTTCTATATGATATTACGTATATGTAGTAAATATAAATTTTAGAGCTTAAAAGCTTACTAATCTAACTCTTTTTATTTCACACCTTTATGTATTCCATACACTAATTATTTCGAAAAATTTATTTATTTCATGATTATACACTACTAGAAAACTAGCATTTAGAGACATAAAATTTGTAATGAAAATTTTGTCTCTAAAAAATGAATTAGCAACAGATTTGCAACATATTTATAATGACATAAATTATGAATAATCTTATAATTTTTATATGCTTTTGCAATGGAATTTGTGATGAATTACAAATTGATTGTGACATAACTTTTTCCGTTGCAAATTTATCTATGATTTTAGCAGGAAGTAAATTATTTTAGTGCAATTTCTATTTTTTTTGTAATTTTATTGCTAATCTATCTCTAAACTAAAGTATTATATATACACATGTGTATATGTAAATAATTATATTTATAATATAGTTTTAATTATACATATCAAATATAATATATAAATGCGATTAATACATAATATGGACTTATATTATATTCGTAAATTGATTTTATTATATAATAAATACAATATGTATAATCATATGTCATTTACAACTAATATTATATATTTTATTTTATATATTTATTAATATATTACATATTTATATATTATAAAGTATAAATAATAAATAATACTTAAAATATGTTAGTCATAAACATCACATTTCATAAGTTACTATTTACATCCATATATATATATATTTACATAATAATTTCTCATTAAAAAAATTAAAATATGCAATTTGAGAAAATAATGCATACAAATAATGTAATATGTTATATATATATATATATATATATGAACATTATAAAATACTATTTAAAAATAAAGTATATTTCAATAATCAAATATGTAAAATAAAATAACTACTATAAAATGTGAATTTAGTATATATAAACATATATTGATATAAATATTTTATTTTTTTAATAATATATTCGTAAATATATATATTCATATTATTTATAATGCTTTTATTTAATTATTCATAAGTTATTAAATGTATAAAAAATTGTTATATATCTTACATAATTTATACTTACATACTATATTATTTAAAATGTAATATATATTTGCCAAAAAAAATTATATCCTATTTAAAAATATAGAATATTTAAATAATACAATGTATAATATAAAATAAATAATTTAATCTAAATATATTTAAATTGATATCTATTATTTTATTAATATATATTATTAAAAAATATATTTTTATATTGTTTATAGTAAATTTTTTATGTATATCTAATAAAATTTATATATTTATAAGTTTTACATAATTTATTAAGTGCAAAAAATGAACACATTACTTAAAAATACATAATTTATCAAGTTAATATAAAATATAAAATAATTAATATAAAAAGTATAATTATGATATATACCATCATATTATTTATGTATACATCATATTTGGCAAAAAAAATGATAATATACCACTAAAAAAATACTACATATTTATGATAAATATTTAATTTAAAATAATTATTATAAAATGTAAACTTAGTATATATAAATATTATATTATATTTTAATAAAATATTAATGAAAAATTCTTAACAAATAGGCAAATTGAAATTATAAAAGATATGTAAAATGTTTTATATTTATAATATTGTATATTATGATATCTCTTAAATAAATAGTAGTTAAACTTTATTTATGAAGATATGAATTAGTTATCGGTTTAGTTTGTGATAATTTTAATGTTAAGTATGCATAATATGTAGCATTTAATGATGAGTGACCTCTTGGGAAAGCAAATATGATTTTTTTTTTTTATAATTTATCTTAGAATTAGAGATTTGTGACGGAATAATTTTATTTATTATTTACTAATTGGGTATTTAATAATAACTAATACTAAATAAGAGATAGATTTGCGACAAAAATTTCGATGCAAATCTGCGATGGATAACAAATTTGTCTCTAAAAGAATTAGTGACAATGATTTTAAGATAGAAATTTGAATGGAAAATCTTTCTCTAAAAGTGTATAACGCCCTAAAAATTTAATTCGATTAATTAAATAACTTAATGCTCTACCGTAACGTATAATACTCTAAAGTATTACACGTTCAGACCCCTTTAAAAGATTTTTGTTTATGTTGAACATTGCTACTTATTTTTAGTTATGAAATCATTCAGTTAGATTCTGGCAACAATTGGATTTAGCAGCAGAAAACAATTTATTAAAATCATTTATAAAACTCTATTCCCTACAGAGCAACTAATTTTCTAAAAAACAAAACTTTAGGAAAAACACTTTATAATCCACTATTAGGGTATATTATCATTTACAAAACATATAGCATTAACAAGCCCCATTGAAAGAATTATAATTTGTAAATAAATCCAGTTCTTACTAAATAAATCAAAAAAAAAAAATACAGACATTCAACGGCCCTAACCCACTTCACTTATTCTCATAGGTCTTCTGGATCGCCCCAAAAACCCAAAATAAGCATCATCATCGACTACAGCATCAACTTCAACCATAACAACTCAACAACATCAATATTATCCCCAGCATCTCATCATCACCATCTTCATCAATAATAACACATGTAAAAAGAGCAACAATAATGAGTCGAAGCCTAATACATAGTAATGCACTCACAAGCGATGTGGCACATGAACTTAACTAAATGTAATGCAACAAACAACAAGTTATTATCTTTGTTTTTTTTTTTTTAAGTAAACAATCAGTACGGGAGAATTCAAACTCCGACAACAAGGATCGCGAGGGAACCTAAGTAACGATCATGACGCTAGGGGTTGATATAAGCAGTCCGGATACTTATATCTCCTAGATGATATATTTGAAAATGATAAAATAGTCTCATCTAGGGTTCTCAGCCATTACCCGACTCTACTTAAACTCAGTCTACAACATGAATAGTTCATCATTCCCATAAACGTTGAACTAAACTGTGGGATTTCCCTCCAAGTTTAAGTAAATGTTACGCCAATACCAATTACCTCATCGACTATCCATCGTACCACTTATGAAAGTCATATGTCAATGACAAGGGTGGCCTAAGCACCTAAAACTACCGTGCCCAATCTGAGCAAGGTGTTGCTCCTCGGACTGGATACCGAATTGTCATCTCAAGTCAGAAATGGATTTAAACGGCGGAATAGACAACCAATTCAAACAATTATTAAGCTAAGTTTAAGTTCTTATTCCATTTAAGATGTCTGTCCTAATAATCACTATGCAAGTTACTGCGTATCTTTAGATGATGCCCACAAATCAAACGAATCAGAAGATAACCCAAGAGAATCCACAAATCAGATTCAAATATCTATTTCGAGAAATCGAATTCTTATAAGAACTTAAGCTATAACTCATTTATCTACTTATATCAACTTGTATTAAAATCATATTTGAGCAGGCTCTAAATAGGAACCCCGCTATGGCTGCGAATGTCGCCCCGCTAAAATACGGACAGTTCTCCTTTGTCTATCAAAGTATTTCTTTTTCTCTTTGTTTATAGTGTTATATTACAAAAGCATCAACAAAGAATTCATAAACCAAAAACATTCGTTTTTCCAAGTAAACACACATTTGAAACAACATATTCGCCATGTTAATCTAAGTTTATCGTATCTCATTAACTTAAACCAATTAGTAACCATTAACTCCTTTTAACTAAATGCTAGCCAAATTGATTAGAGTTATTTATTTAAGTTATTTACTAAGTCAAGTTGATTAAACTTAGACAATCTAACTCTTTTTAGCTTAGTGAGGTTCATTAAGCCAATTTGAACTTAGATTAATTACTAATTCATTATATATCTAGGATTCATGTTACTTAATCCTAAGTTAGTTTAAACCTAGCCAAATTCATCAAAGTTAAACAATCTAATCCATTTTAATTTATTCAAGTTCATTTAGTCAAGTTGGACAGAGGTTTGTTAACTAAGTTCATTTTATAACTAACTTTTAGATTTAATCTAATTATTTGTTAAATCTATAAATCTACTTAACCTATGTTTAATTAAATCAATTAACTCACATAACACATTAAATATCACTTATCTATCTCATTTTAGCTCAAAAAGATCCATTTCCTAAGAAAAAACACATTTAACAAGCAAAACATAAGTTTTTGACTTAGTTTGAAAAACACAACAGCTGGAAAGAACTCAAATTTAAGCATCAATACTTTTACTTTGTAAAAACTCAAAACATTAAAGTTATAGATCTCTTTTTAAGCTTTCAATCACAACTTCAATGACCTCAATTTGAGGTTAGATGAAAACGCTATGGCCAAAATACGATCAAGCTGGAAAACCCGAGAGGAGTTTTTCAAGGTTTTATGACCAACACACCACATACACGCTAGTGTATGAGGTAGGGCAGAGGTTAAAAAAGTGATCCAATAGCTTATTTTGATCAGGACAAGTTCATGCACGCCCATGCACTAGGTAGGACTGATCTAGGAAATTTTTTGAAAGCAATCCACACATTTTCCATGTTTCCTTTACACAATTTATCAATTTTTACATATTCTAATATAACTTAAACATTATAAAAACTTCATGTAACATATTATACACTTCAAACAATATTAAAAGCACAAATTCCACTCATCATATACATCAAACATCAAATCATTCCAATAAACCCCAACTTCTCTATTCATCATCTTCTTCATCACAAACCCAACTCCCATCAACCATAAATCCAATAAAAACATATATATAAACATCACTTTTAACTTATTTCAACATCAATTTACCAATTACAAAAGTAAACACAAAGATAACAAAGAAATAACACTTATCTTCTTTAGGAACACATACACTCTTGAGTTCTCTTTACACTTCAAGCTTGTTTTTCTTCTCTATTCTTCTTTCCTAGCTTGATTCCCTATTAATTATTGTTTTAATGGAGATTTGTGCGCTTGATTTGAAAATAAAGTGAAAGAAAAAGAAGAAGAAGAAAGAAGAAGAAACGATGGAAAACAAAAGAGAAAAAGGGGTAGCACATAATTGTAAGGAGAGAGAGAGAGATAAGGATAAAAGGATAAGATTAAAGGATATTTATAAAATAAGGTATTAAGTTTAAATCTTTCTGATAATTATTTTTAGTACCATAAATAATTAGAAAGTAATTTGAAAATATATATCTTAGAAATTTATGAATTGTTATAAAAACACATTTCAAAAGCTTAAAAATGAAAATTTGATATCTAATTTATATTCGAGTTTAAAACTGATATTTTTAAACAAGTATTTGATCTCAAAAATTATAAAGATTTTGTAATATGAAAGTTAACTAAAATTTGAAGGTTTAGAACTTTACTAAACATTTTAAAATATTTGTTTGGGAATTTAAGAATTTGAATTAGATATGAGAGGAGTTTATTTGGAAAAAGAATTTTATAAAATAAATTAAATAGATTGATTTATCAAATCGATTTAAAAAGGAATAAATATAAAAAAAATATTTAAAATCACTAATCTCCATTTAACCTAGTTACTAATTTAATTATCTTAATTTTTCTTTTTTTTTTCTATAATTCAATTAAATCATTCCTAATTAACCAGGTGAGAGTTTGAGGTATTTCAAAAAATCTTAAGAGACAAAATTTTCACTTTTAAAGATAGAATTTTTTGTCTCTAAAGTCAAAATTTCTTGTAGTAATGTAAGACTAGTTAATTTCTAGTCTTGGACTTGTCCATAATCAAGTCCAAAGGAGATTAAAATAATTTAAGTCTCGAGGAGTCTTGGCAATAATTTAAGACTCCCATGCTTTCTTTATTATCTATCTTGATTTTTATTTATGAGACTAGAAACTTTTCAAGCCTCAAGAAGCTTTGAAAAGAATATAAGACTTCCATATTCTATTTTATTACGCTTGTTTTATTTCATTACAAATGGTGATTGGAATATTTCAAGTCCAAAGGAATTTTGATGATAAGCTGAGACTCCCATATTTTTATTTTAATATCTTTATGTTCTTTTTTATCTATTTCTAATTTATGTTCTTAGTATAATTCCATGATTATTAATTATATTTTTGCTATTCTAAGTTCATGCACATATATGGTTATAGATGATGTTGTTACTATGCTAAAATAGATTTTTCCAAAAACATAAATGTTGATAATTCTTTATTATGCAAGATATTTTACAAAAATCTTATCTTCAATACTTGAGAAATCCTTTCACCATGAATTTATCAAATATAAATGTTGATAATCCTTTATTATGTAAAATTTTGTAGAAATCTTATTTACAATACATGTACAGACCTTTTTATTAAAAATTAAAGTTTAGAACAAGTCATGTACCTAATTTTTCTTATATGCCAAAACTAAAAACATTTTAAAGATGATATAACTTAGAATAAATTTTATCCACAAGCACATAGAAATTTATGTTTTGGAAAATAATTAGTAAAAGAAGTTTATGAAAATTAAATATTCATGGATTCAAAATAGATATAAAACCATGATTTTCTTTAGTTCAGTTTCACATTTACAAATCTAAGAATTGAAATTTTATTTAAAAAGCAAACTTAAGAAAAATTCAAAGGAAATACACTTAGAGTATTATGTTAACAATAAGTAAAACTCATGTCGTATAAAATAAATTGTTAATGATGTTTTTAAAATAAATATAAGACCTTTATGGCTTCAAAGTATATATTGAACCATGCTTTTTGTTAATCACATGTTTGCAAAATTTAAGGTAAAGAATTTTTATTACAAGTTAAAATATATTTTTTCATAAAACTCAACATCATTACTTTCGATAAAAGATTGTTTAACAAAACTTTTATTTTGGAACATCACTAGGATCGTGCATGTAATATGATTTATTATCACTATTATATGAATCATAAAAATGGGAATATTTTATGTTTACCTTAGAAGGTCCAAATGAAGCAAAACTTCAAAAAATTAAAAAGAATCAAGGGCCGGAATGGTTTGGACTCATTCTATACCATCCTATGCCAACCCATAAATGAACTTAAATGTTAAAAATAACCTTAGAAATAGATAGATCTTTTGAAATAGGTAGAAAATGACTACTCATATGTAAAATTCCGAGTTAAAATTAGCAAGTTATGACCATTTTAACTTGAAACTTCCGTAACCAGGAAAAATGACATGAATAAAATAAATAGAGTTAGAAAATTTAATAGAACCAATATTGAAATAGCCTAACTCTAATCCTAATTTAGTTTTCATGCATATATTTTGTTTGTTTTAAATATCAAATTTTAGGAGCATGTTAAATTGATAAAATGAGCATGTGTTAGTGTAATTGATATTGATGATAATATATGAGTACATGATAGTGTAAATTTATTTTGTATCTGTGTTAGTATAAATTGGTGTTATTATTTGTATTAGCATAACTAGATATTAATGTTGATAAATGTATTAGTGAAAATTTATATTAGAGCATGTTCTATTAATGTGGATATGTGAGTAGAAGATATTATAGAGGGAAGTGTACATGCTAGAATAAAATTTGAAGTGTAGAATATATGTGTTTGTGATGGAGAAAATATATGATAATATTTGTGTTAATGTAACTAGTGTTAATATATTTGCTAGTGTGAATAAAGTGTGTTTATGTTAGTGAAAATTTATATTGGTGCAAGTGTTAATGAAATTTGGTTGCTAATGTTTATGTATGAATAAGTGTTATTGTATATATGTTGATATATGATTGGGAATATAGCAGATTTTTCACTTAAAACAAGCCCAAATCCATCATGTTTTAACCTAAATTTCGAACCCATGAATTAGCCAAGTCCATGCCCATTTAAGCCTCCTAAAAATCTACCTTCAAAGTCAAATAAGAGATAAACATAAACCTAAAATGTGTAAAATTCGGATGGAAAAATGACAAAAAAAAAAAAAATCAGACATCCAAGACAGCCCCAAACTGAAGCCTTTTACCTTCACAAACACATACACATACAAACTTCACTTTCTTCTACAAATTTTGTAAGGAAACCCACCTTCAAACCTCCAACAAAGCTAAGACAACAAATAAAGCTCCTTAAGGTAAGTATTTGTTAGCTTATGCATATGTTTGTTAGTTTAAGTTTTGCTTTTGATGCGAGTCTTTATGCTAAAATGAGTTTATTTTGTGTTTGGTGATATTTTGATGGCTTAAGAACTTGTATAGTTTGCTAAGTAAATGACATGAAGTGAAGTAAATTGAAGTTGAAAATGAGAAGTGTTGGGGTAGTTTTTGAGAAGTGGATTTGATGGTATGTTGTGTTGAATGTGGATTTATGTTTGGAATGGTTGATATAAAGTTTGATGGGTTGGAAATTGAAGTAGATGCATGTTTGAAAGTGTTAACATGTTTGTTGAAAAAATAATGGAGTTAAGGATGTGTTTGAAGAAGTTTTGAAAGTGTTAAAATTATACAAAATTTCAAGTTCAAAATAGGGGAGTGATTTTTTGGCTCTAGGACAACCTACATTGCCCCTACGCTAGCGGTACAAGTCCCCCATGTGCAAGAAAAGAAACCATTTTTCTCTTGGCTTTTAAAAAAAATCAATCTACAGTCTACACCGACTCTACACCGCTAGTAGACCCTCTAGGTTGCCAGCGTTGAGCCTTACACCGCCGGTGTAGAATGCCGGTGTTCGTTTTGCAAACTTCCCCTATTTTGTAGCTTGATGTATTTTGGCCGTAACTTTTTAATCCAATGTTTGACTGAGGTGATTAAGTTCCTCTACAAAGCTTAAAAAGATATCTATAACTTTTACGTTTTAAGCTTTTGTAAATTCTAAAAGTATCGATGCTTAAATTTCACTTCTTTTTAGTTGCAATGTTTTTATAAACAAAGTTTAAAACTTGTTTTTGTTTGTTAAATGTGTGATTGCATATGAAATGGATCTTTTTTTACCTAAAATGAGATAGATATATGATAATTGATGTGTTATGTTAATTGAGTGATATAATTAAGCATGAATTAAGTGGATTTGTAGATTTAACAAATAATTGAATTTCCATGGGTGTTAAACTAAAACTAGTTATGTTGTATATATTATTTCCTTTGTTTGTTTTATGATCTTGTGATGAATTAGTGAAATTAAGTAATCTTGATAAATATACAAATAATGAGTTGTGCATTTATATGAATTTTATTTGAATTTCCTTAATGTTAAGTTTAAGATTTAATATGTTTAAGTGGTGCTTTTCTTCAATTATCTTTCCTTGCATGTTATTTTTTCTTATGATTTGTTATTGAGTTTAAATGAACTTACTAAGTATGTAAATATTAGGTCAAGCTTATGTATGAGTTATATTTAAACTTCATGACCTTTAAGCTTAAGGCTAGTTATATTGTATTTATGAATTAAGATTAAATATGACAATCTTGTGAGCTTGTACGATCTTATTATATATATATATATATATATATAAATGCCTTGTTGATGTCTTTATTGATAAAAGACCCTAAACAAAGTGAAAAGACATACTTTGACAAATAAAGGAGAACTATCTATATTTTAGCGGGATGATATTCACAGCCGTAGTAGGGTTCCACATTAGTGTATGATCAAATAGGACTTAAATAATATGAGTTTAATGAGTGAATGAATAAGTAATGGTGTAAGTCCTTATATGAATTCAGTTTCTTGAACAGATGTTGAGTTTTGATTTCTGATTCTTCTGGAGTATCCTCTGAGTTGAGTATCTAATTTATCTTCTGAGATGAGCTTTTGAAGTACTTTTTGAGACCTTATTGGGATTCCTTATACCAGATTCGCAGTAACTTGGTTCTTGATTTCCTAGGATAGGCATATACTCAATCAACCTTAATATAGAAAAAATTATTTATTTGATTGATTATCTATTACACCATTAAATCAGTATCTAGCCTGGGTGGCAGATCAGTATCTAGTTCAGGAAGCAGCATCTTGCTCAGATTGGGAACACGGTAGTTTTAAGCGCTTAGGCCACTCCTATCATGATGCAATGATTTTCATAAGTGGTACGACAAATAGTCAATAGGGTTATTAGTATCGGCATAAATTTTGCTTAAACTTGGAGGAATACAATGGTTTAGTTCAATGTTTATAAGAATGATGAACTAGATACATTGTGGACTGAGTTTAAGTAAAGTGGGTAATGACTGAAGCCCTAGATGAGACTATTTGTTTTTCGTTTATAGATATATCATCTAGGAATATAAGTTCCCTAACAACTTATACAAACCCTTTAGCGTCGAATCATTACTCAGGATCCCTTAGATATCCCACTTAACTAATTAAAGATTATATAATAACTAATGGTTATCGCATTTGCATTTAACTTAAGTATGTGTGCCACTTGCATTTGTTTTCGTTACTGTGTATTGGGCCTTTGGCTCATTATTTTATTTTAGGATTTTGAAGATGTGAGTTCTATACCAGTTTAAGATATGGAACCAATTTTGAGGACTTCTAGATGGCTAGGAGGATTGGGACTTGACCATGGCTTTGATGGGAGTTTTGTAATAGATTAAGATAGAAGTTTTGTTAAATTTTTTGTTGTGTTTATATAAAGTTATAATAACTCTATATGTTTTTGTTATTGGCTTGTTTACAAGCCCATGTTTGTATTTAATTATTATGTATGTGTATAAGTGTGTGAACTATGTTTTATCTTAAAGGCCATTTGAAGAAAATTATTAAATTTATATGACGTTTTTACAATGGAAAAGTTCTTAAAATTGTTTATAACCTGGGTTTTGGCAAATATATATCCAAACCATTCTTTGTAGACAACCTTACATATAATTTATGCAACTTATATGTGGTTGGGGATCTAAATTCACCTGTTTTAAATGTATGGTGGATTTGGGGTCCTTACAAATATGAAATACTATTTCAAGTATTTCTTTTATACAGGTGACTAAGACTTTGAGACCCTCTTTCCCAAAGATTATTTCAATTGAGTGGATTGCACTATGGAAGAGTGAGTTTTTCCTTATGATTTCGTTATCTTGTTTGTACTTGTAGAAATAGATGCACTAGTATGCTAAAAAAAGATAAAAATAGATATGTATGTGATTCTAGTTTTATATGATAAAAAGGATGTTAAGTATATCATGACCTTTAATTGTTTGTTTAATTACTTTGATTACTTATATGTGTGGTTGTTTGGTGATTGTTGAATTATTTGATCGCCCCCTAATGAACCTTAATAAAGTTTGGCTTAAGCAAAAGAAACATTCACGCATTACATATCGTCATCTCACATTCATAAGACTACTACTATGCGAGTGATCGGGTGGATTGATGAATTCGAATGTAATCTTACTCTAAGCATGAGGTGATACATTCTTGAATACAACCTCATAGAGGAGCCCCGTCATACCAATCACTGAGGGCGAGTGCCTAGGGATACGTAGAGGAGGTCATGAGGACCTGCCATAACAATTCTCATCCCTTGTCACAGAGAGCATAAATCCGTTCTATATATAGTTTCCGAATAACCATATATACTTGTGTGTGCATGTGTTTGTTGCATAGCATGCATAACATATGTTTGAATTCAATAACTTTTTTTTATCTATAACTGTTGGTATGAATGATGGAAAAAATCTCACTAAGCATGTTGTGGCTTACACCTATATAGATTTTTGATGAACATGAATACTCATGGCTTTACCTAAAAGACAAGATGCCCACAGTAATTACTAGTTGACTTTTTGAACATTAATGGAAGACTTGAAAGCATAGAGTGAAGTTTCTTTTGGAAACTCTTAATGATTGACATGTGATGCTTTATTTTTATCATTAGAGACATATAAATGACTGTAATATTATATTTGACCGTTTAGCAGGGGTATGTTCCTAAGATGTTGTAATCTATGAATGTTTAAGTTTGGTTATATTTAGTTCTCTTGCATACAAATATACTGTTATTTTCTAGAATTGTATTACTTCTCTGGTGTTTCCTTTATTATGATTTACAACATGTGTATAATATGGAAGCCTTCACATGACTAAGGACCTCATTCTAAGGCTTCAATATTGTTTACGGGTACCCTTTGAGCCATGACACTTGACTTCTGTATTAAGGCGATTGAGTCTTCGACTTCATGATGCAATTTTTGTCTACTAAATATTGAGCTCTAAATTCAAGCCATGGCTGAAGGGACAAAAATAATAATTTTGTTGAAGAAAGCATAGCTTAGGTCGGGGCTAACATTCGAGCCCTCGACGAACTCGATGATACTATGGTTGAATCTGGATAAGGACTCGAGCTTTTTAGCAAAGACCACAATTTAGGTTGAGCCCTAACACTAATAAATGCTCAAACCCTCCACCTTAAACGCAAAAAGTGATTAATTAGCTATCACCTAAGACGTGCACACATGAAAATAAAGAATGAATTTCGTTATAAAAAATCTGTCACATCAGTGAATAAAATCATCATGATTTACGTGCCTAATCTATAAATAAACTGCATAGGCATGTGATATCATATGTATCATTTGTAACAAATTTCTAACGTAGTGTAGAGAGAGAATTCTAACAAAAGAACTGTTTCTTCTTGCTTTCAAATCTCAAAGTTTTCTGAGTAAATTCATTGTAAATCGACGTTTGTTTTTTGTAAGACTTAATGCCTAATTTGTAATTTCATCTTTAATTTCATATTACTTCTTAAGAATTTATGCTTGATGTCTACATCCATGGAGAAATAATCATTTAATTTAGGGTTTGTAAATCTAAGACCTGATTCATATGATTTCAAAGTGATTTAATAATTATCACTAGGTATTTGTAATTAGTAACTAAAACTTAATTTCATGGGTTTAAATATGTGGTGTACCTTTTAAATTCATGTCTAATTTTAATATAGTAGATTGAGAGATCATTCTTTTGATTAGATCTAAGCTACTAATGGAGTTGCTCATAATCACCTTGAGAGAGGGATGATAAAACTTTTTGTCGCTTGTTTTTAAAATTCATTAGGTTGGTTCTAAAAAAAAAAGGTTCTTAAACTTTATGTGGATCTAGATTACTAATAACTTGTAAAGAGATTCTTGTAGTTTGGTCTAGATCTAAAGTTATTGACGTTGAGAGAGGCTCTAACTTACCCAAGTGAATTCAACAGTACAAATATACCACTAAATAACTCTATGATTTTTTTTTTTTTGAGAAATCATATGATAAGGACTTAGTGAAGCAATCCCTAAGGCTTTTTCTTGTATTAACAAGCTTATCTTATAATTTTCCCTAAAAACATGTATATATCCATTAACCCTAGTATAACTTCTATTTTCATTATGTTCTTCTAAATTTTATTTGTCTAGATAATAGACGAAAAGTGAGTACGATAAATGTCAACGATTCTTGAAATACGACCTAATATTTTCTATGTTATTTCGGTAGGTGCACTTGCTTGATATTGGTAGTTACGATTGAAGATGAATATGACTTATTAGCTTTATAAATTTTCGAAAGCTTTAACTCCATGTTCTTAAATGTTTTTAAAACCCAACGAATTGACCAATTGCCCCATGACATGGATGCACCTCGAGTTGAGTCTCCTAATTTCAATTGCAATGTCCCTTTTGCATGGCCATGCCAAGTTCGGTGTCTTCAACTATGAACAAACTTTCATCTTTGTTGTGCTCGTGCTTGAGATTGCATGAAAGACTATGGATTTTCTTGAAAAGTGATACTAGCATCCACACAGTTGCATGAGAGATGGTGATCTTGACTATGCTATTTTCCTCACTTAGATACAGGCGTGCTATCATTGGCATCACAATCTAGAGGAATTCAATTCATGTCTTGGCACACCTATTTGCACGGCCAAGGCGTTGATCACCTAAAGGGCTATGGCCTCATATTCATTCTAGTACGCCTATGACTTTGCTACATTATCAACTGTGGACAAAGTTTCTTTACACCGTCTTAGGCATGGCTACATCAACTCCCTTGTCTCCATGATTTGTTGATCCTTTGTGTTATTTCTTCATCAATTGATGATGAAGTATCTAGATTAGTTCCATTTACATGATTAAGAAATAATAAAGTTAAGTACCAATTCTTGGAATTATTGATGAATATATATGCAAAATGAGTCAAAATAATCTTTAAATGCATAGAGTAAAATAGTCCAATTACTATGTATCGTTGAATATAGATCCGTGGACCTCATTGTATTATATGTTGTAGGTAGTGAGTTGCACTTCTACCATGTTTGTTAACTGAAGCTTGAGTCATCTTGAACCTTGGCTATAAATATTGTCTTGTTGTTAGTCATCTAAAAAAATATATATTTAATGAATTTGCTTATAGCATTTAATAATTTAGGCATGTGTATGACTTGACATATGATCTTGTCTATAGTAGCCATGGATCAAACTCGAAGTACCTCGAAACCAACATCTACCCTTGAGATCAACTTATTAAATGTGTGGATGATTAACGAGATAGTCTCCTTAATTAGAACACAAAAGTCCTCGGTAAACAATCTTAGAAAATAAATAAAGTTTCTTTCCTGGAGCTTAATAGTAGTCCTTAAGGAACTATTAACCAGATCCATAAATGATAAGATAATTACTAAAGAAGAGGATATTTGTTTGCTTTTAAAAACAAATAAACGATATATGCTTTGCATACAAAAGATATGGCTCAATACATATTAAAACAACATAAGTAAGTGGTTTGTTTAGATGTCCCATATATGTCCCTGAGTGCAAATTAAATATGAACTTTACAGCACATAGTGTGTATAGTGAACTTTTATTAATCATAGGTGTCAATAAAGAATACATGTACGATAGTTTAAGCAACTACAACAAGGTGCCATCGACATCCTACATGTGTATTACATGCTATAATGTAAATCCCGACTTTACATATTCTAAAATATTTATCATTATTATTTTGCAATATATGATATTGATATCATATAATTGATAATATATAATATGCACCGTGTTATGTATTATAGGGTTAATATGAAATATGTTTCCTTAGACTTTGCACAAAAATTCATTTTGATATCTAAATTTTAAAATGGTTAGTTGAATACCTAATCAAACTTTTTGTGGTTATTTTTATTACTTTCTTAACACTGTTTACTTTGTTTGTTGATTTGAAAGAGACAATATATCACTCAATTTTTACAACTTCTCCTAACTCTATCTAGTATTGATATATTGTTTATTTTATGTTAGAAAATAGAGTAAACGATATTAGTAAATTATTTAAAAAAGCTGTGTAAAGTATGATTGGGTAATAAATTGACTACTTTAAAGTTTGTGTAGCAAATTAATTTTTTCTCCAAAGTTTAGGTACCAAATTTAGCAATTACCCTAAATTATAATTGAGCAATTAGTAAATAAAAATATCACTTTCATGTTTTTTTCTAGTTAAATATATGTTGTAATTAGAGATGCAACGGAGGCGGATCATTATAGGGTACCTGGCCCACTCGAACTATTTAAAAACCCTATAGGGTTGGGTTCGAGTCATTAAAAAAACCCGATGGGTAACCCGAACCTGTTATATTATAAATAATTTAAAAATTGAGTTTGAAATTTTAAAAAACAAAACCTTACTAATTTTTGTCTTTAAGAATAGTTGTTAATAGTTTTAATTTTATTTTGTCTTTTTTTTCTAATTTTTAATTTTATCTCTTAAAAAGTTATTTTATAATATTATTAATTTTTGTTGTTTTAACAAATAAAATAACTAGTTCTATGAGCTTGTGAATTGACGAGTGTGATGTAACTAGCCTAGCTAGGTTTAGACCATACTGAAGTCTAGTTGCCGGCCTACCACCCAATATTTTGTTGGAAAATGCAATTGAATTTAACTAAGAGTTAAAAAGGGAAAAAAAAAAAAAAGAAATGAAGGGTGCGGGGCGGGTCAGGGTCAAAACCCTATAGGGGCGGGTTTGGGTATTGAATAAAAAAACCTATAAGGTCGCGGAGTGGGTTTGGGATATCCTATTAGGAAGCAGGTCGGGTTCGGTTCTTATGTGACCCGTCTCAAACCCGCCCTGTTGCATCTCTAGTTATAATTACATTATTTTTACTTGTAATTTGTTTTATTTGTCTTAGAAAATTTATAATTAAAATTAAGTTATGGGAAAAATGGTCAAAAATTGATTCAATATTCGAGAAAAAGAAAAAGAAAAATTGCAATTTCATCCCTCATGATTACAGTAACTTCTAATAAAATTAATACTAGTCATAATGTAAATAAATTTCATAATATAAAAGAGCCTGAATTAGATTTCAATGTTTGTTTATTTGGCAATCACTACAGTAAAAAAGGCTTTTGTCAACGTTTAATAAACGTTGCCAAAGATTGATTAAACGTGACCAAAGATTTTTTGTCACGTTTTAATACACGTGGCCTATAGACGTCGCAAAAGGTCCGTCGCAGATGAAATACATTTCGTTAAAAATTTAAACGTCGCCAAATGATATTAGGTGCCAAATAGACCTTATTAGGCCACACTTAAACGTGACCTAATGTTATGTATTAGTCACACTTATGCGTGGCTAAATGAACTTTTATCCTAATCCCCCCAATTTAAACGAAAAATTTTGCATATAGCAATAAACGTGGCTATCATATTAACAACTAAGTTAGCGACGTTTAGACGTGACAATTATTATGATTATTGGCCGGAATATAATAAAACTAGCAACATTTAAACGTGACTAAATTATTTTAGTATACATAATTGATAACCATTATATATGGTCATTGGACTAAAGTAATGATGTATAAACGTGACAATTCTACTATCATCCTACCATTAAAACATAGCTATTCAAACACATTGGTGATGTCTAAACATATCCGTTCAACTCAGTTTGGTCTACATGTACCTGTTATAGTATATTGTATGCATAATTAGTAATCTAAACCTATTTCATCACAATACAATTCATAGCTACTATTAATTTTACAAATGAATTTTGGAGTGTGACAGTACACTCCATATAAAATAAGATGAAATAACATAAACAATACTTAAACTTCACCATATCCTTACAATAAAGAAAGTAGAAAATAAAACAAAATTGTTTTGGTACCCTTAAAAGAAACACAAACATAAGCTCTAAATCATCTCAAAATAAGTATGTCTAAACTTCACCACATCTTACCTCCGTCACGTCAATTGGTTCAAAAAAAAAAAAAAAAAAGACTATATCTTCAATTTTCTTCCTCCCTGTTGTCATTGTCATCACTATGCAATGGATTTAGCTGAGGATCTCATACACTTGGAGAAGGAACTCCTTCATTTAGATTTGCTGCCATATAATATATAGATACAATTATTAAAAGATCAAAAAACCATTAATGAAATTATAAGAAAAAGCTCATAACAACTAACTTGAACTACTTAAAAACCTTAAGACATGTTGTTATAAAGTTGATCATACATGACTACTTTATATCTAATATGACCTTTTTTTTAAATATATAAACAATTAAGACACTAAAAGGTGTCTTTTTGCCTTAATAATATAGATATAAAGAATTAATCAATACTATTTTCTACTCAACTCCATAAAATTTTTAATATTTTAAATCATTGTAAAAATATAAATTATTTACTATTGCCTTAGAATTTTTATGACTATACCAAATAGAAGTCTTTCAATCACAAGGGAAATGCAATTCTATTTTAGTATATCAAATAGAATACATGATATACATATTGAGTTTATACCAAAGGGAAACCATCTAATAACTATTTGCAAAAACCTCCAATGTATTGTGAGCAAATAATTATAACACCAACATAATATTTTCAAGAGTCACTTTCATTGGTCAGTGGAGCAAGAAGACAATTTCAATGCGCTTCCAAATATCTCCTATTTTCTTTAATTATATCTATTATCAATTGCATCTTTTCCATTTCAAGGCATACTAAACAAATGTTGCACATTTAGTAAAGATAGGATACAAAAGGGAAACACAATAAACCCTAAGTCTTTACAAAGAGAAGTTATACATAGGTTGACTTGAGATTTAACTATCAAGCAATGACCATGCTATGTTTGGTAAGCTCTCAATGATAATGCAACTAAAAGGAAAGTAGATATTCTAGAAAACTAGTATTGTGCAATAAAACATAAAAATGATGACATGACTTACCTTAAAAAGCATTGACCACATATAATCCTAGACAATGTGGTTCGCCTGACACACTATAGCCATTGCTTGAAGCACCAAATTTTCCTCCAGCAAGTAAGACCTACATCCATAATGAGTTATTGCAACCAACAAAAGCAAAAGGAAATAAATAATATAGTGCAACACATATAAAATCAACATTAATTATCATCATAAAAATTTAAAAGCAGACATTAAATGTCAAGATTATGAAAGAATATAACAATCTGTAATGAACCCATCAATGCTATTGAATATATAGCACAAATGCAATTGAATTGGTTCTCTAACAGAAGTCTAAAAGACCAAAGCAGATTTCTTTGTGACATGATGCAAATAAGTAGGAATCTATAATATAAAACATGGAGACATCAGAGATCTAAGCATTGTTACAAGTAGGATCAAAGGTTTCAGATTTCAAAAACACTACCAAAACATTCATATATTAAAGGATCAAACACAAAGCCAAATCATCCCAAAACCGTACCATTTTTCAATTATAGGATTAAAATCAAATTGTAATACTTGCGTTATATGGAATCAAAATAGAAAAGTAAGAGAATAACATCATTTTTATTGTTCTTGTGAAGTGATAGGGTCAGCTTGTCCTAACTAAGAAGGATCAAGGCTTAAGTATTACTATCATTGTTTAATGATGAAATCACTATGAAATGATGACCAACTAGAGGTGTACCTAAATTTAAAGCCCCTATATTTTAGGATATAGTTTTTCTTGTTTGCATTTTCATTTAGGTGTAGGCTGATCAAAAGAGTGTTCAGCCAAGGTGAATTTATCTATTATATATCTAATTTGTGGCATCGTAACCATCATAACATGATTACACACATATCTGCATACTATCGCCAAATATATTTCACATACATATTTTCATATTATTTTTTGTTAGTAATTTAAATTTACATTGATTTGAGGAAAGCATTTACAAAACCTACTTGCTATGAAGCAGGAGAAGAGCAAAAAGACCAATCCAACATCAAATTACCAAATACAAATGTACCATACAAGACAAAAGGGATACCGAAAATAATGCTTTTAACTAGCAATTACCTAACTTGGAATTATTCCATGCACTAATATCTCTTAATATGAAATAAAGGGTAGAATCTTTCTAGTAATAATAGCTAGTTGATGGTCACGATTTCCACGTCAAATAAATTGAAGTGGCACATTAACCCCAAATCATTAACCATATACCATACAAGCAAGATAAAAAATGTGCATAGAGCATTGATATTTCCAAGCTTGTTAACCTGATATATCATTTATATAAAATATAGTAAAAAAGGTAAACAAAAATGAATGTTTTACTAGATAAAAAGAATAGAATCTCTAGCATCAAGTCTCTTTAAACTAATAAACACACTCTAGCTAGTTCTAGGAAGTTGCCTCTTGTGTTAACCTGAGATTGAAAAAAAAAAGTAGAAATATTCATATGTAATGTGAAGGAGGGAATTCCATTTGCATCTAGTAGAAGGAGAAGAAGACTCAATTGGTTGTGCATGACAACAGGGCAAAAATATTAAAACAAAATCTAAGGTGAAATTATGCCAATCTTTCAAATGGACTTAATAATGCATGCTTGCAACATGCAACACACTTTCAATAATTGACACACGACACTTCTTGTTTTCTAATCATAAAATGAGTGCATTAATTTGGAGAAAAGAATAAAGGAAAAAGGAAAGTCTTACGATGATATAACAATCAAATTGGAATTCAAAATACTGTTATAAGCCATCAAATACAATGGGATAATACAGTGCAAGAACAAGGTGGCTAACAGGCCCATTTATTGACAATGAAGCTATCTCCTCCAATCCCTGTATAATTAGGAATTTACTCTACATGGTTAGTGAGAAAAAGCCTCATGTGTTTGTTTCTACTCTTTCATCACGATAAAGATCCACCACACCCTATCATCCACTAAAAGAAAAAGTTCAAAGAATGACTAACCATATTATCAATGACATCTAGCATTTCTAAGGAGGAACTAGAGAGACTACTAAGCACATGATCATCAAGTTGTGTATTCCAATACTCCTCAAACAACGTTGGGTCACCACTGCCACCAACATAATAATAATAATAATAATAATAATAATAATAATAATAATAATAATAATAATAATAATAATAAATAAATAATAATAATTGTAATAGCCAAAAAGAAAAATATATATCATCACCTTTTGTTTCAAAAATTACACAATACAGACAAGCAGCATGACCCATAATTAAGATGTGCAAGAATCTTTCTGTGGACAAGTTTTTTATGAACCGAATCGGCCACCAAGGAAACAAAACCTTATTCCTAAAACATATAGATACAAAGAAAATCATATCCTTAATCTTAAGATGCAAAGAGATAAAAGAATTACCTAAATCATGGTACACATCCTAAAATTAATGGAATTGTAAAATGCAGTAGAGAAAATATTTTATACCTCAGACTGATTTGATAATCGGACCTTAAGTTGATGTAATTTAGCTGTCTTAAAGAGATGAATGGAGTCCATTTGTTGGTTTGAACAACAAATTGATTGAACTGATTGCTTCACACACTTAAAAAAGCTGCAAGTTTTTCCTGAGAAAGATTGCCGTTAGCAGCTCATGTGAAACCTAAGAGAAAAATACTCTATAAAGAAACATCTTCGTGTCAATTATACTTGCAATATACCAAAATGGCAAAAGCCTGATGCATATCTGCCCAGCATGAATGATATATCAGATGCTTGTAAACAAAACTACCTTAAAGGCCATCAAAATATTAAAATCATACTAGACAGCATGCTCACGAAATCAGAGAAACTAATATAAACTTGGTATGATTTTTCCATTGTATCTTAGTAGCTACAAAAAATGGTTCCAGCTTAATGGAGCTCATTTGTTTGGGATGACCCAAGAAAGGAACATAGTTGAGTTAGCTATGACAGAGTAAAGAGCACATTGGACAAACCCATGAACTAGGATATAAAGCAACAAGAAGCGGGGAGTTCTGGGAACCAAATTATGAAACTAGATCATATGAAAAGTGCCGGCTAGCTATCACAAAGTCAAGAGCACATTGGACAAACCCATGTACCAGGATAGAAAGCACAAAGAAGTGGAATTCTGGGAATCAAACTATGGAACTAGATCATATTTCATCTTTCCAAATATGACAATAGATAATGTTTGATGCATCTTATCTTTCTCCTTATATTACATACAAAGCAGATTTTACACCAGAGGATTCTCTTGAAAAAAAAGAGGAAAAAATCATAAATTAAAGAAAAAAATAAAATCATAAGAGATAGCAAAATTATTAATTATGTTGCAAAAAAGCAAAGGATTAAACAACTATATCTATGTCCATCTCTTTTTGAATATATGCAGATCAATTGCCATGCTTACAATTGATATTTGATTTGAAAAATTTTGTAATTTGATTTGATTTGTTTATGTTTCAAATATGATGTTCGGACCGACGATTGCTCTTGTATTTTATCATGATTATTATTGTCAATGCGACGATCGTTAAATAAGAGTTGGGAAGAAAAATAACGTATTTTCAGGACATAAGGTTTAGTAAATATATATATTAAATATGTATGCATGTACTTATACTTCCAATTTCTTCAAACTTTACTTTAATAGACACGTGATCATAAAAAATATAGACAAATTGATATTAGAAAGATGGAAAACAGACAAAAAAGAAAACCTTCAAGTTTAGTTTTTGCTACATTAATGGATGTTTCTAACATTGCTAAGACCAAAACCTATCCACATATTAAATCAAACAAAATAGTAAAGTGTGCACTTTATTGGTAATCACCTACCCATATAGCCATTCAAACCATGCTCTGAGACTCTTGAGTTGCAGCAAATCCTTCAGCAGCTTCAACACTTTGCCGGACCACCCAGTTTCTGTCTCTCCACCCTATACTTGTACCTTCGATTTGTCCTCCTAGATGAAAGACATTATACCCTAAATCAACAAAAGTGCCAAGACATAGATCCTCGTTTTGATATCATTCTAGCATCAGGTTAAAACTAAGGTTTTGACCAAATAAGATATAAAAATAGATCATATAAAAATTAGGTATAAAACAAAATATGCAGAATAGAACATGTTTTCTACAAAAGCTATTGATTCACTAGCTTGGCACATTAATTTAGTCTTACATACAGCTCTAAATGAAACAACTATAGTAATAGAACTATTTATAGACAAGCTGTCACCTTCCGTTGAATAGTAGTTTCATTTGCACCAGTATCATCCTAAGCTGCAGGAACAATTTTAGAGGTGGTATATATCTCATTCTTCTCTTCGATAGGTCCAACCACTTCGATAATCTATTAAAGAACCAACAAAAAAAAAATTAGGAAAGAGCCAAAATGAGGTTATCATTATTATTATTTTAGCTTGAATTATATCCGCTAGAACATTGAAAGGAGAAACCAACCTCAAGGGGAACTTCATCAACCAACTCTCTTGAATGAACAACACAAAGCATCACTTGGTAAAGCAGTCCTACTGTCTGGTGTGCTTTCAGAATTTGAGCTTTGTCATGGAAACCTATTTGGTTAAAATCTTACATCCTTTAATCAAAACGAAAATGTTAGTTGGTGTTGGATTTCCTGTAATATGCCTTATCTAATTGCTTTACCGTGGTAACTCTAACATGACTTTCATAGTATAGGTGATAGAAGCTCAAAATTTTGAGCTCCTCATATTTGTGTACTCTATGCACGAGAGTGGTTGCATTGTCCTATAAGAATCAGTGATCATTAGATCAACTTAGCACAACTGAACAAACATACTACAAATGGACGAACATATCATAATTGAACGAACCTATAAATCTACCACAATTGGACAAAACCTACTGCATCATTATTTTAGGTTGTCAAATGGCGATTTATCCTGTTAATTTTCCAGTTAAATAATAATAAAAAGGAAACTAAGTATCCAAGACATCACAATGACAAAAAAGGGAACCACTTAATGAGAAACTTTTCAGATCATATGACATGAAAAACTCCATGGTAGCTGAAAGTAAAAGCATATGTACAAAAGATTTGGAGATACAACTAAAAGGAGCAATATGAATTAGTGTGTGTTCTCAACCCAATAGAATCAAAACTCAACCAAAACTAAGATCCATGACCTTTGAGACACGCAAAACCCGTGACCACCGACCAAAACCTTCAAGAACCACGCCAAACCAGAACCGCGTCGACTCGGTCCCCTTCATCTTCATCCCATCTCTATTGTTGCACCGAACAACACACATCTTCACCAAGTCCCACCAAACTGACTTGCAAATCAGACTCAAAATTGAAGCCTTTTTAAGCCGATTAGCCACCATGCAACTAATGAACTTTGAAATCCCTTACCATCTCCAATACCCATGACTCCATCTCCATGAACCTAATTTCCACCACTGATAAACCAACCCCAAACTGATAACTCCTATCATTGCTTGTAAAACCCGAAACCCACTCATGAGTCGCTCCACGAAACAGACCACATCTAAATTTCACCCTGATTCGGATTTATAGAAGAAATTAGCCTATATATGCATTGCTTACTGTATAGATTGAGCAAGTATTAGAGGCTAATATATAACTTCAGAGGCTGACTGGGGGTCAAAATGATTGTTAGGGTTTACAATTGATGGAGGAATTGGGAATGGGTTTATGACGGGGGAGAGAGAGTGCAGTGAGGGGCCAGAGGGTAAGGATGATAGATGATATGTCACGATGCTGGCTTTTTTTTTTTTTTTCTAATTTATGCTTATCCTTGTTTTTCTTTCTTTCTTTTATTTATTATTATTTTTATTAAAAGATTATCATATATAAATATGGTGTATCATACACATTACTTTCATTAGTATAACCAGATTGTTAATTAGTAACATAAATTATTTAATCTTTTTTACAATTATCATTATTGATAGTTTATCAATACATAGAGTGAATTAAAAAAAAAAGTAAACTATATTTTATTTCATTTCTTTATTTATTTTGATAATGAGAATTGGCGACGTTTACTTTTATAAAAGGTTATAAATCTAATAACAAACGTAACTAATAATGTATATTCACCTACATTTAATAAACGTGACTAGAATATAAAGGAATTGCGACGTTTGTAAAATATACAAACGTCACCATATGCTAAAATTCTTGTAGTGAATTTTAAGGTTGTATCGTTCCCTCTTTATAATAATATAAAAATAGTTTTTATGATATTGATATGAATCTCTAGTTTATTAATCCTGCGTCTTTCACCGGTGAACTCACAACTAATTGCTTGCCTGGAAATTCTTATAGTAAAAGAAATCCCTTAATTAATATGTATATATGTGTATACATGTATAAAGTAAAAGAATAAAATACATAGCGCTTACAAAAAGTATAGAACAATTACAGATCTATGTGCAAATGAAAGCGTATGACATACATATGAAAATGAAGCAAATGGGTCCCAATAATTAAGGAACATTAATTATACATAACAAAAGGGGCAATTTCACAAGAAAGAGATAAGACTTCATTAAACTGAAATGTTTTAATCGCCCAACAAAAAAAAAAAAACTGCAATGTTTTGAAAATCCTTTAATGTTATGTTTGGTATGCTGGAATGGACAAAAAATCGAATCATGATTTTAGGTTCCGTTCCATTTCACTCCTTATATTTGAATACAGTTTTAAAAATCGGAATCATTCAAAGGAAGATTTGATTCCGCTTTTTTAAAAGTGAAATCGCGATTTCATTCCAACTTCATTAATTGTGCGAAATGTAATTACTTTTTATCTTATCACATATTTATATTTGTATTTATTACTAAGAACAATTTTAATAAATATACTTTATAGCCATTCCATTTCATTCTATTCAAAAACCATTTAAATATAAGAATAAATTTATCATTTCGAAACTCATTTCATTTCAATTCAATCCATTCCATTCTAATCTATTCCGTTGAAAACAATTCCTGTTTACTAAATGTAACGTAAAGATATGTAAGAGCAAATTCTACCTTTAAAATTCTCCTAGCTAAATAAATAGTTCTTTAAAATGTATCTCAACAAATGATTTAAAAAAAAATTCTAGAAAAACTATATTCGAATGTTTTTTATTTGGGCCCTTAGTAACTATTATATTTTTCGTATAAATAATATATATATATATATACACACACAAATACACGAGAATCTAGGGATACCTGACTTTACCACATCCACAGGTTACAAGAAGTCCATTTTCGGAAATAGTTGATAGAGATCACTCCATCTTATTCTTTGCAAACTCCATCACATCATTCCAATTCAGCCTTCGGGGAGGGGAGAGAGAGAGAGGAGAGAGAGAGAGAGAGGACCAATAATAAACAGGGGGAGGCAAAGTCGTTGATTCTGGGAAATCATGTCTAGGGCATAAGTGCCTTTCCAAAAGGAAGCAATGATTCAGACAGTGATGAAGCAGATTCAATTATCAGTTTTATCCATCTCATACTTCTCCTAAAATCCCTCGTCTATTGGTGGTGCTGTTCCTATGTGGATGTTTTGATCTTTATTAACTCTGGCCTTCGGTCTTATACTAGGTAAAGTAAAAATTTAGGACTCCCCATAGTCGTGTAGGACAACCTACGAACGTGTTCTATTTCATTGCCACACCTTTATCTCTCACAGGACACATCACTTGACACTGCTAACGAAATGCGCAGCATGGCTAGCTCCTCATCCAACAAAGGCATCGCCGCCATTGTCGGCGTCGGTCCCAAGCTCGGCCGCTCCATCGCCCGTAAATTCGCCCACGAAGGCTACACCGTAGCAATCCTCGCGCGGGACTTAGGTATTGTATAGTTTCGTTCTTCCGCCCCCTCCTCTCTCACCTCAATTCTAACTTTTTATTTCTTCAGATAGGACCATTTTTTAATTAACTTTTTTGGGTTTAATTTTTGGGATTTTTCATTATTTAACTTATAGGGAGGCTTTCAATTTTTGCGGATGAAATAGCAAGGGAAGAGAAGGCGCAAGTGTTTGCAATACGAATAGATTGTTCGGATTCAAGAAGTATAAGGGAGGCATTTGAAGGAGTATTATCCTTAGGATTTGTGGAAGTTCTAGTGTATAATGCCTATCAGCCGGTCTCCTGGCATCCCAACAACTTCGCCGACGTCCGCATCGCCTCCTTCGAGAAATCCCTTGCTGTGTCCGCCGTCGGCGCCTTTCATTGCGCGCAACAGGTAATCTCTCCATTTACAGCCTCATGCATAATCTTAGGATACATATAATTTTTAATCTTTTTTTTCCTTTAAAGTCAGGCCAAATTTTTGAATTCAACAGCACAATTTTTGCATTTAAATTGGGGTGTATAATATAAGAAGTGATAAGAGAAATGATGAAATGGCCAAAAACTTTGGGTTTTCAAACTATTTTTTTTTCCCCATAAAAATATTGTAGATTCCTTAAAGATATTTTGGTTTGTTATGGATAGGACTAACATGCGTATGTCTATGTGTCACATGATGAACTTCTGGAAAAAGGTACTTCCGGGCATGGTGGAGAGAGGAAAGGGGACGATTCTATTCACTGGCTGCTCAGCATCGCTAAATGGCATCGGTGGTTTCACTGAATTATGTAAAATAAAAATAACTCATCACTAGTTACCTTAACCATACTTAGATTTCTAATTATGCCCATATTATATTGTTGTATAATCATATACACATTGATTATTATTGTTTCATGGTGATAATTAGGCTGTGGTAAATTTGCATTAAGAGCATTATCACAATGTCTGGCTAGAGAATTCACGCCTCTTGGTGTACATGTTGCCCATATAATCATTGACGGTGTTGTCGGTCCACCAAGGTTCCTTCCTTTGCCCTTATCTCCTTCTTGGCTGTAGTCATTTTTACTGATTTTTTCTTAATTATCTAGGAAAGAAAAAAGAATATTTTTAAATCAGGTGACCTGTTTGATTCAACTGGTTGAATCTAATCCTTCGCTGAGATGAGCCGATTCAACTACGATTTAATTACCGGTTCAATTTGATTTTATCTATTGATCATTGACTAGCTCTTTAATGTGTTTGAGTAAAACCGGTATTGCAATATTAAAAAAAAAAAAAATTTGAATGTTGGATTGACCATGTTCAAATGGATAAATAAAGGTTGTGTGGAGGGGGAAGAATTTATTAATACCTGTGTACTAATGTGAATTTACAGGGGACCATCCTCGATTTCTCATCCGAGAGCTTTTGTTGGGGAACAACAACAGCAAAGCATAAGTGGAATAGGAGACCGGTTCGGGTCCATGATGATGTTGGACCCAGACGCATTGGCTCAGACCTACTGGTATTTGCATGTTCAGGATCGAACGCTTGGACCCAGGAGATCGATCTCCGTCCAGCATCAGTATCTCAGCTTTTTTAATCCTTCCAGTACATTTCTCCTTTATTTTGGTCGAGTACAATTTATTTATTCAATGAAGTTAATATATAGGTAGTGAAAAGTCATCTATGAAGCCAAATTCTCTAATCTCATCGCTTGAAATATTAAATCATAAGTGTTCTTCGTGTGGGGTGATTTGGATTTCATTTGTTATGGCTACACTAAGTTTTCACCAATGTCATGTTGTGAACCACACAATTTGTCGGGGCAAGTTGGCAAATAGTATTTGCCATTAATATTTGCAGAGTTTGAATTATTATTATTCCTTCTTTCTGGGTTTCACCTTATTGCTTCTTACCTTTCAGTAATGATGGGATTTGATTGTAAATAATTAAAATTGGTTTATACTAGCATTTATTAACACGACACAATTAAAATTACGATTATAAGAGAGAAAACTCAAGATACGCTACGAAACACAATATGAAAGCATAAGTGATACCAATAAACATGATATAATCAAATTCATGTATTTTTTGCATCGACACAAATAAGAAATACAAACCTGATTTGTTGACACAAATTTTTTTTAAGTTCTATCAAACACCATATATATATATATATATATATGTGTGTGTGCGCGCGCCCCAATAAAACATCATAATAAAAAAAAAAGAATAATGTTACAAATAATATTTAAATTTTGATAACATATGTAATTAGGTACTTCAATATCAAAATTAATCAATTTTGTATCTGGAAAACTTTTACATTGATCAATTTAATAACTAGAAGAATTTTATGTGGATAAAATTTTTTGAAGTATTAAATTGATCAATTTTAAGATCTAGGTACTTAATTCTATGCTTTGTCAATATTCAAATACTATTCTTTTAGATACTAATTGTATATTATACCATTTTTAGGTGTAGCCAAGTTTAAACGCATCTGTTGGATTTGTTGATCGAAGTATTAATTTCGATAAATTCAAGCAGTAAAATTAAAGTATTTAAAATCTTCTCCATCACGAATAATTATACGGAAAATGAAAATCCACTGTTTTTATTTTAACTTATTTAAACACTTATGAGCAAAATAAATAAATAAAAAGATAACACACGAGGCATATATTTTATCTACCTAGTTGACAGACGGAAAATTCGAGGATACCATGGAAGTTATTAATTTTCTGGCTATATCATCATACGTATCAAGGAAGCTGACATTTCAATGATTCAGAAAATTTTTGTCTCGGATTCTCGATCAATTGTTAGATCTCGAGGTGTTAGGTTTTATGAAACCCCATAACCATAATCACTCGTTGCCGATTTTTGATACTTCGCATTCATAAATAATGAACGACCATCTTGACAGCTCAACTGTTTGATGTCACTCAGTCCATTGACGTTCAGTGGAATGTGCTCCCCACATCCTTTGATATGTCCATTTTATTAGAATCTTCTCGAGGCAGGTTAAATAGTACAGTGAGGAGAAACGGATTATGCAGACTTTTATCACACTCTATGGTTAATGCCAGTCCATTGACCGTCAGTGGAATCTGCTCCCCACATCCTTTGATATGTCCATGTCATTAGAATCTTCTCGAGGCAAGTTAAAATAGTACAGTGAGGAGAAACGGATTATGCAGACTTTTATTTCTTAATTAACTCTATTATATATCTGAATTTTGATAAAAAAGTTAATTAAGTATTTAAATTTTTAAAAAATTTAATTTTTCACCTAATTGACCTTTTCATACCCCTAAATATTACCCAACTTAAAACCATTAAATCATTGTTTATACATGTCAATTACTTGAAGAGAAAATAAAAATGAGGCGGTGTTTAAGTGAAAAATTCAATTAGGAATGAAATATAATTTTTTAAAGTTTAAGTATCTAATTAACATTTTCATCAAAGTTCGTGCATCAAATTGAGTATTTTCTCTTAATTCTATTATAGTTTTTATCTTTTTCAGAGAGCTATTTTATTGTTTAATTGATTATGATAGTGACTTTAAAAAATTCCTATTATAAAAGATAATGAGTTTACATTTATTACTTAAACCTATGAATAATAATTTAATATTGATATTAATATTTTTTCTTTGATACCAAGTGGGACTGATTCTACAAGACGCAATAGTTTGGGATCATGTTCTTTAATTCTAATCAGAATCAGAATTTGAAGAATATTGTTTAGGATTAAGGTTTATAATCCTTTAAATCTTAAAAAAAAAGTCTCTAGGCTTTATACCATCCAAATAGTGACTATTTAAGAGGTTACTGAAAAATTAAAAAATTAATAAATGAAAATCCTATATGTTTTATTCAATTTCTTAGTAATACAATATTTTATTATGTTTTATTGAAGTGAACGAACTTTAACATAGCAGAGTCATGTGGAACGAATTACAGGATAACTCAAGCTCTATAAAAACGTCTTAAAAAATTTACAAAAAAAAAAAAAAAGAAAATCTTTAAAATATGTCTAGTTGACCTTAAAGAAATAGAATAAAATAATTATGGTTTCTTTATAAAAACTATTACTACAGTTAATTTATGGAATAAAAAATTTGCAAAATTTCTATTGTTGTTAATTTAGGAATTGTACATTCCTTAATTTCTTACATTTAGTGGAAAAGAAATTGACTTTTTAAGTAAAAAATGTGTCCAAAATATTAGGTACGAAGATTTCCCAGCTTTATTTGGTAGCATGTCATAAAAGTAAGGTTAAAGTGTGGCAAAAAGCATATGTCAATTATGTTATGCTACAATAGGCTAAAAGATTTTTGAGAACTGCTACGTTCTCATCGATATAACTATCCGATTAATTAATTGATTATTAAAATAGATATAATAATTTATATACGAAGTATTTTAGTAATGTGATCATAATTGAGTATGAAATTAAGTCGTTAAATAATTGAAGAGGTTGATTCAATTAAAATTTATGACAAAACTAGTCCTTTTAGTAAACATAATAGAACCATAAAATTTTTGAAAGTTTTTTTCTCACATCTTGTTATACCAAATGTAATCTTTTCTTTCTCTTATTTTCATCTAATGCACCATTTTCTATGAATGTAAGTTTTTGCCAATATGTCATCCCCATTTGGTTCTTTTTGGTACCTTTTCAGTACTGACTACGTACAAATAGATGTTCAAAGTGTGACTTCATCTCCTGGTAATTTCTAAAAATATGCAATATAACTCAAATTGTTAAAAAGAAACCAAAATTTCCTACTAAAGGACTATGGATGTATGGTTGCAAACAAATCGAGATGCTCGTGAGCTATTTGGGCTCGGATCAACTCAAGCTTAATTAGTAAACAGCTAAGTTTGAGCTTAAGGTAAAGTTCGTTTTTCTAGCAAGCTGAACTTGAGTTTTGATTTAGACTCGTGAGCCGGCTCTTGAACAAGTTTGTTTAGACTTTGAATGGGCTCGTGAGTAGATTCATTAAAAGGATCATTAATATGCTTATTAATAGATTTATGAATTATGCATGATATATTATATATAATTACATAATTAAAACAATAAAAACTAATTTCAATTTAATATTTTTATATATATATATCTTTATGGCGACACTTATATATATATATATATAAATATATTATATTTTAGTTAAAAAAAGGAAATGGGTTATTTAAATGAGTTGAGCTTGAGCTTACATTTAGGCTCGATAAAAGCTTGATAGGCTCGATAAAAATATTTGCTCGGCTCAAACTTGTTTTATAAATGAGTAAAGCTTGAGCCTAAATTTCAGGCATGATAAAAAACTTAGCTCGAGCTTAATAAATTTAAAAAAGTCAAGATTGAGTCTTTATACACTCAGCTTGGCTTTACTCGCTCGTTTGTAGCCTTAATGAATAGAAATGTTTTTATTTTTGTATTTTCTTGTTGGTTTTAAGTGTTGTAGAGGACTATTTCAATAATTGGCTCTTAACCCAAACTAATGCCATAGGTTATGATCTTGGGTTAGTGAGAGGTTCAAGAAATTGGTTCCAAGAAAGGATCTAAGGAAGGTTTGATTGAGTAGCTTTGGGACAAGGATTAATGGATTGAATTTTCCATTCAGTGTTACTTTACTATCTTATACATGAAAATAATACTCAAAAAAGATTTCTTGAACTTATTTAGATTTCATTAGCACTTATTAGGATCTAAGAAGGCTTAGATAAGACTTAGACTAATTTATATTAAAAATGAGACTCTATTATTTCTTATAAGTCTTTAAATTTATTAATGTCCATATCTAAGCCCATGAAGATTAAAAGAGAAAATAAGATTTTAATGATTTCCATTGGGAATAATCCATTGGTTGGAGATGCATAATTTCAACTGTTATTTAAAAGTAATCTAGTAGTCAAGATTGACTTTAAACTTTATCAACAGAGGGATGCTCTTTTAATTCACAGACATTTCAAGCATTAGTTAGCTTGAGATAAGCGTTAAAGCTCATTATAATAGCATCACTATAAATCAAAGCAGTGAATTAATTAAGATTGATTAAGAATAAAAGTTTGATCTATTGTCTCACACGAGTTTTGAATGGTCATGTTTTCTGCTCTTTCCTTGTACCTCTTTTTACAACATCCAAACAAGTTTTTTCAGCTCAAGGCATAACTTAGTTTATTATTTTATTTTATTTTTTGTTTGGGGTGGGGGGCACAAAAGGCTTAACCTAGGTTAATTGTATGCTTGTTGCGTTTAACTGGCTATCTATAGTAACCTTACTATACATTATTCACAATTCAACTATGAAATGAGAGTTCTTGATAAGAATGACAACTTGCACACAATAGGATTGGCAAGAGGCTAATTCACAAGAGTAGAAGACATAGCTTGATGTAGTTGATTATCTCTAGTAATGATGTAAAATGTCAGGTCCACATTGACATCTATTGCTAATACTGCACTTGGTATACTGATAAACTCATATTTTACTCACTTCTCATGGATCAAATCATTTATATGTATATATATATATATTCTCAATTTTATATAAATCATAAGGAAATGGTGCTTCATTATGTGATTGTGTGTTATTTCAGGTCATATCACAATTGAGAGGAAGTTTGATCAAATTTGGACAAAAATAAAACCAATACCGGCCATCAATTAAAGCAGCACCATCGACCTTCAAAGTAAAACTCACCAGATTATGCAAATTTTCAATGTATGTAGGCAAATCCAAGGCCGGTATAGGTAGTGTTCAATGCTCACATGACCAACACAATTAGAACGGAAGCTACGCCTAGCTTTCATACAAATTTCACCAGCATTGAAGAATTCACATCGTATGCTAGCACTTCTGTAATTCAAACCACCGATGTAGTGGCGGTGTTCAATGAGTACAGAATGGAAAACATTAAAGCTGACTCTATACACCGCCCCGTTTGTTGCAACGTTCATCAGCTTTCATGATTTTGATCCTATACCAACTAATGAGATCCTACGCCGCCGGTGTATAGGCGATGTTTGATGCTTACAGAATGTGAATTATAAGCACTGGCACCAATACTGCCAGTGTAGATTTCAAAGTGTGGCCAGCTTACATCTATGCCAACGGAAGGTTTCTAATGGTTCAAATTACAAGGAATGCGGGCTAGATCTATTTATATGCTGCCAGTGTAGATCATGTAACCGTCAGTGTACGAGGTGTCTCTTGCAATTCCAATGTATTGTTTTATACGATAACGAAGGTTCCCTTTTGTTGGATATAGAGACATATACAAAAAACAAGAAATTGAGCAAGAAGAGAGATTAAAAAAAAGTGTGTTTGTTTGTTTCAATCCTAGGGCACTAAAACCTTAATGTTCACGCAAAATAGAGATGATTCTAGGGTTTAGATACAATTCAAGCAGTGCTCATTTCTTTGGAATGATGGATTTGAAGACAAGTTTGATGAATGGATTTTCCATTGAGGTGTTTTCTATCATTGTTTTGATTTTATAATTGCTTGATTGTATGTTGAGATGCCATGTTTAATTCGATTATGAATATGCGTGGATGGATTTGATGAATTGGATAATTTGATTCACTTTGATGTTGATTTTAATTATTTGGGAATTTAGTTATTGTTGTTTGTAATCTGTTTAATTTGTAAATAGCCAACATGCATTAGATAGATAGGATTAGAGATACCTGGAGGGATTTGATAATCTGTAGAAACATATCTTGTGCTTTTTGAAAAGATTTATCATAAGGATATGCAAGTTTTGATAAAACTCATGAACTCACATTCTTTATACATTAAAGTTGCAATTTTTGGTTACTTGGTGGTGCTTAATTTGTGATTTTAACTAGAGTAGTATTTTCGGTGTGAGCGAATTACTATATAACTAATGATTATAGATAAATTACCTTAGCGAGATTACATGCTATAATTAGAATTTTGCTGCTCCAGGAGTGGGCAAATTCTATTGAGCTTGGTTAAACCCTAAATAATCAGTTTCAATATCAACTTAAGGCATCAATTCAATTCAAATGATAATATAAGTGCATGATTCTTGATCGTTCTTGCATCTCTTAAACCCTGATCTCTTATTTGTGTTGCTAGAGCATAAGGTTTGAAGTGTTCAATTGCATTTATTAGTTTAGTTCTAAATTAGAAAACAATTTGATAGATTAGTCAAAATATGATATTTGATAGCTTAGCTTAGGAACGATTCAATATCTTAGTAATCAACCAATTAGCTTCCTATGGTTCGACTTAGACTCATCAATGTTTACTGCATATGCATTCGGTTTGCTGGCCGATCATTTTGTGCATATAATTAGAATTTGAAGTTAAAAAAGCATAGTAGCACAAGAAATAATCTAGTAATCATATACATACCATTATACCATATAGGAAAATATTTGAGATTTCAATAAGCTCCTTATCACTTTGATGTAATTCCCACTTGGTGTGGCAACAATTTATGTTGTAGTTGGTGGCATGTTGCTTGGGGCAACTTTATCTATTTTAGGAGTATAAGATTTGAGATATGTGCCTTTTGTTGTTACTATGTGAGAAGTTGCTCCGCATGACATTTTGCATAACATTCCATATGAATAAGTCATTTAAATTCCTATAAAGAAGAAAAAGGAACAACAAGAGAAGAGATTGCGGTTATACTTGCCTCTGATTCTAAAGGACCTTCTACCTACTATATTAGAAGAGATAAGGTCCTACTATAGAGATTTTTCTTAATCTATGTGTAATGTATAGCTAATTGTGACAAACATGATTACATGACACACTACAACAATAGCATTTTAATTAAGAGTCAATACTACCTACTTCTCATCTTATGTGACAAAGGAAGACTTAGAAAAATACCTCAAACAGATATTCAACATCTTTTGTTGGTGCCATTAACCTAAAGCTTCTATATCCTTCGAGAATTATAGAGAAGCCTTACCTAAATAACTACACTAGCTATATTCATGATGCTAAATAGAAAGTAAGGAAATTTTAATGAGCACCAATAAACTTTAAAAGTCTATAGACTCAATGACAATTTCAAACTCAAGAAGATTTTCAAGTCCTTAATTGAGAAAGTGTTCACCTAATATGTTAACCTACCTTAAGATTAGTTGATTTGTGATTGTATTTTTCATATTATTCTCCAAATGCATGATTTTATTTATTAGATTTAATGACAAAAATGATACATGAACTTTTATAAAGTATTTAATTAGGTAGTTGAATTTTTATTTTGAATAATTTGGTATATAAATAAAGTTTTTATGGAATTTTTTATACATGAAGTTTGGTTTTGATAATTTTGGTACTTGAACAAATCTTTCATAGATTTTTTTCTTGCATAAAGCAAGTTCAATCATGTATAAAAAAAAAGTCAATGAAAATTTTGTTTATGTATTAAAATTTAAAAACAAACTTCAAGTAGCAAAAATGTCTGTGAAAACTTGCTTCAGATATCAAATTATTCAAAACCAAATTTTAGGTTCCTAATTGGACTTTTTTGTAAAAGTTCAAGTACAATTTGATATTATCCTTAATTATTGTCAAGGTTATTTTAAAGAAGGAAAATACTGAAACATTTCCTATAATCTCTAAGGTGTTTTGACATGTGTTAAGAGATTAGAGATGATATTTTTTCTTCTAAAAATTTGGTTTCAAGAATCATGAGACTTAAAATTTTAGTGGTTGTTTCACAAGAAATTCCTCTATGTGCTAATGATAAAAATTTATCAAATGTAAATGGGGGGTAGGTTAGCTATGAGAAGCATCATGAGAAAAAAATGAATTTCATGCAATTATTCTTGAGAATCTAAGTCCTTAAGGTGCACATTTTACATTACTCTAAATTAAAAGCTCAAGGAGCACAAAATTGGAGATAAAGTGGAATGGAGTTTCCTTAACCTTCCTACTTCTTCTCTTACTTAGTCAAGGCAAAGAAATGGAGGAGAGCAAGAACCAAACTGACATGGAAGAGAAGAAGAAGAAGAAGAAAGAAGAGAGAGAGGCTAGCAGTGTGTGTGAGATCCTGACTAGGAAATGGAAAATAGGAGAGGAAGGAGAGAATATTAAAGAGAAAGTGAGAGACAAAAGAGGGTGCAAGGAGGTGCTAACTAATTTGGTAGTTGTGTGTAATGGACTTATCCTTTGTTATTTTAATGATTAGTGGGTGACTAGGTTGTATTTGCTAGTACAAGTAGTCATGCTTGAGTGTCTTATTGGTTAAAGTTTGAGTATGAGATTAAACTTGATGATGTGATTGTGCATGAGGGAAATAAAAATGTTATTATAGGTAGTTAACTTGGTTATACTTGAAAATACATCTAGCCATGATTGGTTACTTGTTAGACAATCAATTGATGTTGTATTAATTTAATTGTGAAGATTTAAGTTGTGTATAGGGAAAAAATTGGCAATCATGGCTGGCCACATAGTTAGAATATTGGGTAATTATATGGTTTGGCTTTATTTGTTAAAATGTGACTAATTAGTTAGTGTTTAGTTAGAATTTCTATTGGTCAGTTACTAAGTTGGAAATTTAATATAAATTTTATTTGTCATGTTAAATCATGTCATTGTTATTTAGGTGAATTATTGAAATAGATTATCACATTTTTTTTCTTTTATGTTTTGTTGAAAGTATATTTTGGTCATTTAAGAGAATTCAAACATAGAAAAAGAAAATTGGATTTGATTTTGTGTTCGTAAATTTTATTAATATTTTAGAGTTCAAATTATTCATTTGTATTTGTTATAAGTTCAAACTTAACTAAGGTTCAAGAATGGTTGGTTTACATTGCGCAATTTTAGTTTAATGGAGTTAATGTTGAAGTTAATCATTATGCATTTGGATATTAATTATTTTTTTATTATTCTATAAATTCGACTTTTTATTGAGTTTTTATTTGGATATAAGGTTTAGGATGTTAGATATATATAAATTCATAATTGAATTTCTAGGGTTACAGTCCACCATGGTCATTTATGTAAGTTTTAGAGTTTCCAAACTGAATTCTCTTAAGGTTTATAAGTATTCTCTAAGATTTAGCCTAAATCTTTAGCAGTTGTCACAATTGAGGCAGATCATACTAATTAAAGTTTGATAGTCGAACTTAGCTTACGTTCTGAGCAATTCTGAGTTACCACTCGAGCTTTTTAAGGGTTAATATCCTACTTTAGTTTAGCTTCTCATCTCATTCTTTATTCAACAACTTCTCATTAGCCTCTTTTGACATGAAATTTCCATCAAGTTTAAGTACATTAAAATAGATTTGATTTCTTCTATACTCTTAGCCAGTTGTCTTCACTAGCTAACAACCATCAATTCTTAACTTACTCCTATCTAAATCATCAAAATTATAAAATTAAAGTAACTTTAAATCACAACTACTCTTATCCAAGTCTAAACTAGTTAATCATTATTTGTTGGCTTTTCTTTTATTATTTCATTGATGATTACCACATCCAAAAAATTTTCCTTAAGTCAAATAATTTTATTAATGATGTAAATATCATTGCTATATTCATCAATTACAAAACAAAGCATGATCAATTTCTTACTTTCTTATGTCTATCTAAACTTTCTACATAATTATGATCATTGATTCCTAAATTTTCTTTGCTCATAATGTATGGACATCAATTTTAATGGTCATATCAACTAATTCATCAAAATGAGCAAGATATTTTTGTAATCATCTCCTAGTAGGGACCATAATCCAAGATAAACGAATATTTCTCTAATTCAATATTTTCTCTTAATCAATTAATTATACCAACAATCTTCTAATCATGGATGGTACGATAAATTTAAACATGATCATCCTATTCTTTTCATAATCATGAGAATTGTCCCTATTATTCGCCAATTTTCTCAATTCAAATATCAAATTGACTATTTGAAATTAATACCAAATGGGTTATACTAACCTACCTTAAGTTTTGATGAAAGAGGTTTACTTTAAGTCTTTGTTAATACCAAGTCCCTTCTATCCTGATGAATTCTAACTCATAACCGTTAGATTACTCTTGACATGATATTCGTGTTGGATACTAATAAATAGATATAGAATGAGAAAGGAGATGAAAATGGAGAGTGGAAGGAATGATTCTATTTAGCTAACTTCAAAGGAACATATCTTGTTAAGAAAGTAGATGGAGTTAGTTTCTTGAAGAGGTTACTCCTTTAGAAGCAAGAAGCTATTTATTGGAGAATTACTTAATTGAGAGGTTATCTTAGTTTTTAATTATAAACTAATGAGAAAATAAATATTTGTGAATTCTTGCTTGATGGATTTAGTGTTTAACATTGGGTACTTTTATAGTTTAGCTTATTATTATTGCTGTTGTCATTGTCGATTATGATTTTCATGGTACATTTTAATGTTGTCCATTTATTTGATTTTAGAATTGGTAATTGTTGTTATTTATGTCTTTTAAATTATTCGAAGTCCTATTACTTACAAGTTTAGTGTAATCTAATGGTGTAGGCAAATTACTGGTTTAATTTTGATTTGGTTATTTATTTGATAATAAGGTGAATTTGTTAAATATGCATGTGTGTTTAATGTCTTAATGATTTGAAATGGAATAATATACAAAGGTTGATATCAAGGTTATGATCTATTAGTGTATCTTGAAGGTGGATTATAATAAGTGAATATATATATTAGATAGTAAGCGATTTTTATCATTATTGATGCTTCCAGATGATCTAGTTGAATAGACGTTTATTGAAACTATTTGGAATAAAATTGAAGTTTAGAAAGATTTAGGTGTAGATTTAAGGTTTGGCAATTTTTTCAGAAATGTTTTTAAAATTTTAGCATGATAAATATATATTGAATATGACAAGTAAAGTTGGAATATTGTTGACTACATGTATGACTATTCTTGATAGTCTTCTTAAGTATCCAATCGAAATTTGAGTTGTTTTTGGGATTAAATCTTGTATCATCATATTAAATAAATTAAGTAGGTAAGATGTTATAGATCAATTTCGAAAAAATAGATGATAAATACGAATTTGGATTTAATGTTCCCATTATTCTTGAAGATGTTCATGTAACAATCTATACATTCGTAAAATGGTAGATGCTTCATCTTGCTAATTATCTGTATTGATTAATTACATGTTAATATGTTATATTGTCTTAGAAAAAAGTTAAAATATGAGGTTGAAGGTGGTTAAGTATATCTAAATGTTCCTAATGAAATTCATAAACCATTCAAAGTGTCATGGATAAAACCCATATTTCATCTTGTCAAGTGGACTAAAGTGTGAAAAAAAAAAAATGTTTTGAACAAGATTTTGGATGTTTCAACAACATATGCTTATCAATCACAAAATCCCTAAGAACATGAAGATCAAACTAAGTAAATTGAAGTAAAAAGTATGAATTAAGATCTTGGATAATAGCCAAAAAAAAAAAAAAAAGAAGAGAAAAAAGATCTTGGATAAATTCTAACATGATCATAAAGTTAACTTAGTAAAATTGTGTTTGTGAGTTAAAAAATGAAAATAGTAATATTTTAGATAATATTAAATAATCTCAAATGTGATAAATAAATATATAATATAGGCGCGTAGACCAAATTAATTCTAACTAATTGACCGGAATTAAATTGATTAATGTAATAAAAGGATCTTTATTTGAGTTTTACTTACAAACTAAAAATTGATTTAATCAATTTTATTTAAGTTACTATGATTTTAAAAATGAAAGTAACTTAATAAATACTAATTATTAAATTTACAATAAAACTATGTAATTAATCTATATTATCTTAACTGATTAAACATCAATATTTACTTCTTATTGTGTTACAACATTTATGATAGCTAGACACTTAGGCGATGGGGTGGCTTATGGATAGTTAATAGGATGGATCCACAACTAGTACAAGTCATTAAGTAGAAATGAAGAGATATTATGGGACATGATGAATAATATGCAATAGATAGACTGTACTTATTAACAACCCATATAGTAGTGAGCTTTGTATAAGCTATCAATGTTTCAACATGGTGATTTATCGATCGCCATCACCAATAGATTGTCTATTGTCATGATATTTAAAACCCCCTTAACCTTATATATATATGAATTCATGAGTTACTATAGATTTTAGAGCGTTAGAATCATGTTGTGAGGTTTCATTAAGTAATTGTTTTTAAGAAACCCTAGTTTTGCATTACAATTAAGCACACACATGTGGGATATGTCATTATATATGTTTATATGGGCTACCATGTACTAGGTCTCATGACTTACTTCTTTGGGATTTACATTTTAGGTAATAATCTTTTTATTGATAATAATTAATGATTAGCTTGGTTACCACTTATTTTTAGTAATTAAATTGAGAATGAATTGATCAAAGTATTGTATTGGATGGTAAAATAATTGGGTAAATTACATTGAAAAATATCAATAATTGAAGGTAAGTTTATTTAATGTATCAATGTTTTGAAGTGGTTAAAAATAGAAAATGATGTTTATAGATAAATTCAATTAAAATATCAACGTTTTAAGTAGTTAAAAAAAGAATCAACATTTTATAAATTGAGTCAAATAAGATAGTAATGATTGACCATTGATGAAAATTGAAATAAAAACTAATCTAAATATTGATATCTTATATGAATTTTGTAAAACATTGATATCTCATTTCATTCACTTTACAAAACATTGATTTTTTTTTTAATTATGTGAAATGTTGATATCTTAAAGGAATTTATCTCCAAACATTGATATCTTCTAGTGTAATTTACCATATAATAATTGTTTAAGCCCCTTTTATTTGGTCAATTTGTGCATTGGGGGGAAATTACAATTAAAATAAATAATATAATGTAATCTGCAAAATTAAAGGATGACATCATCATCGAGAGGCCTCATGAAAAGAAGGCACCACAACTAAAGGTCAAAATAAGAGTGACACTTTCAAGTATGGTTTCTTATGTTAAACCAACTAGGGGTGACATATTATTAGCTGGGGATGAGAAACTGTGAAAACCATATGGGACCAATTGTTTCCACTAAAAAAAAAAAAAAGGGCTGAAACCTTCAATAATTCTAGGATGTTTTTTAGCATTAGGGTAGCTATTTTCAATTTTATATAATACTTTCTTCAGTAAGCAGTTATTTCATGTTTATAGCTGGCTTAGTCCTAATTTGTTTATACATAGGTGTTACTATGTTATACAGTTAATTTACTCATTATCTGTTCAAACTTTTGTCAAATTTTATTTTATGAATATATTTTTATTGGATGGATTTCTTCTAGAGTATTTTTAATTCTTATTGGCCAATTATTATTGATTGTGACGAACAATTATTCTTATCAATTTAATCTCCGGATTGTGACAAACGTAATTAATTAATCGTACCACAAATCGTGAACAACACTGATTTCCATATTTCAATTGAACCTAGTTCAATCAGATTTGGCATATCATATGTAATGCTTTCCAAATTCTATCCCGTTTATTTCAAAGGCAAACTGTTTATTTTATTTTATTTGTAAAAAAAATCCCCCAAAAGATTCAACCTTCATTAATTTGTATGAATATAGAAGCTTCTAGGGAATATTATATTTCCACACTAAGTATGTTGCTGCACATCTGTAATCATGCTTAGAGTACTCCAGATTCTGTGGCACGTCACAAAGGTTGTGAACGATTTTCTAATATACTTAACTCTATGATTTATTCAATTACTTTATGTGGTCCAACTCCAAACACTATTAATTTTCCATGATTTTTCAACTTGGGTTTCCCTTATCTTCCATTTTCATTCCCAAAGTTATTGAGAGAAAACCAAATTCATGAACAACTTAGAAGGGAGCCGGAAGAATATTTAATATCTCGAGAGTTGTTAAGAGAAGCATAGTTCTCTTACATTTTCATTGATGAATCAGTATATTATATACCAAATAAATCATATACACAACACAGTAATAGATATGGGTATGACTTGGCATCTGCAAACAACACATCTACTCCAAGTTAAGAGAAAAATCTTTTTGCCTTGTTTCATGTTCAAGAGATCATTCAAAATGAAAACTAATATTATGAAAAATTAAAGGGTTAATCACGAATATGGTAACTAAACTTTTATAAAAAAAATAATAATAATAATTAAGTATTTGAAGTTTATTTTTGAATAATTTTGTACCTGAATAAAATTTTCGTTAATTTTTTTCGTATTTGAAGTTTGGTTTTGATAATTTTGGTACCTTAACAAAGTTTTTGTTGATTTTTTTAATAACTTTTTTTTTCTTACCAAAGACTTGTTTAATACTTGAAACAAGTGAAATAAGATTTGAAATAAGTCCATGAAAACTTTATTCATAGACTAAATTATTTAAAATCAAGTTCTAGATACTTACTTATTCTATCGCGAAAGTTGATGTGTCATTATCCCAAAATTAAAAGCAAGTAGAGATATAGGGTCAATTCAAATGTGTAGAAAACGTCGTATATCCATCCAATCATATGAAGTTTCACACCTTGAGAGTATCAGCATCTGGTCCCTATGAGCACATCGAGCTAGTTAATGGGGACATGTTACATGGACAGTAAGAGGACTGCGTGTTCTAACCAAGAACACAGAAGAAAACAAGCCAGTACATGATAAAAGCTTGCCCTGATTTCTCATGAAAGAGGGAAAGGCGTGCGTATCATTGTGTCCAGAATCTAGATGCCGACGAATCGCTTTATTAGTAGTCCATTGAAAATCTTGACATACGTTACTAAATGTTGGGGGGCAAATTTACTCATGAATGGCACAGTAGTAATGAAAAGATATAACAACGCGGTAACAAACAAATGGATAACATTATTTAAGTAGTAATAACTTTTATTTCAAAACTATATTTTATTATGTTCAAAAAGTATGATTAATTCATATTATAAACAAGCGATCCCCGTTAATGCAATCATTTTTCAATCATTATATGAAGAAAAAGGGCAAAAAGAAAAAAAGAAAAAATAAAAAGGGCCAAAAAAAGGGTAGGAAAGTGTGATGGGACGGGCAGCTTTGTTGGTCTAGAAAGATCATATGGTATGTCAGTGGCAAAATAATATATATTTTTTTTCCGAGGAGCCGTCAAAATATAGGAGGACTTGGACCTACGTACAATTATTCAATGATGCAATCACTTCATCGAGAGGTCTTCTCTCTAGGGTCTCAAAGGTCCCAAATGCAAAGAATCTTGATTAGAAGGAATCCTTTCATATGCTTCGTGTCCATTTGATGAGGAATAGTGAACCAGTGGCATCCAACAATCATCAAACGAGGTAAAATGTATTATTTTTGTTAGATTATTTTTTCTTGGTCATCTTCCTGGCTCAATGCTGTGTTGGAGATATCCCACATCGGTTATAGAAGGGACAGGATACTACTTTATAAGTGTAAGGGAAAACCTCATCTCATGAACTAGCTTTTGAGATTAAGAAGGCCCAATAGCATCCAACAGTGGTATCAGAATCGCAGGATACTGTTTTATAAGTGTGAGGAAAAGTCTCATCTCATGAGCTTGCTTTTGGGGTTGAGAAAATCCAATAGCACCCAACATAAATTATATTATTACACCCCAATTGGAAAAATAATCCATCAACGCATGTTAAGAGTTCAAAGCTACACCAAGTAAAGTTTTGAAAATGACTTCAATAAGGAAATCAATGTAGGTGTTCTATTTTATGTAGTACATACTCTCCAAGATAAAGTAAGGGAAAAGTGTAAAAGTATATATTTTTATTTGAATGCAACATGAAATGATATATAAATCTCTTTTTATGCATTTTTGTTCCTAATACAATGAAAAGTTCAATAAATAGCTTTCCTGTAACAAATTTTTTCTTTATGGGATTTTTCATACTTCCACAAGTAATGAGCAGCTCATTTCTGTTTCTGGAAGAAGGGGGAAAAAAAACAACAAATATGAACCAAATCGAATAGAAAATATAGTTTTTCAAGTAATTTGGTTTAGAAAATTCCTAATCAAAATCAACCCATAAATTTATCATTGCTTTGGAGAGATAAACTGAACCAAATTGTTTTATAAAATATAATAGTATTTCACTTGTAATTATAAATTTTTTATGATCATCGAATAAAGGTTATATATATTTTTTATGAATTTATTATGATAATTATTATTTAGTGAATATTACTTAATATTAACATTTTTTTTTTAGTTTCAAGTTATATTCTCCCATTAGTGACTTATTTGTTCTTTTATTAATCTTTTTAACTTTTTGAAGTTTGAACTTTGTTAATTTAGTTATGACTTTTATTATGCATTAGTTATTCATCGTGGATGCTTTTTGAAATACCATAAATCTTCACCTAAGTTAGAAATTGAATTTAGATAGATTCAATAAATCAAGTAAATTATCGGATGTAATTAAACAAGTTGACATAATTAAATTAGTAATAAATTAAGTTGAGATTTGAGATTCGAATATCCCTTCAAATTCAAATTTGAAAATCCCTAAACTTTAATCTAAATTTCAATTCCTCAATCCTCATGAATTTTGAGTTCCTTTTCATGCTTAAAAATGGTAGTTATTGAGCATAAGCTCAATTAAATATCAATTTAATATAAAGAAACCTCCTAAATTAAATCCTTATTTTAAAATATTCATTTGTAACTTATAAATTCTCAATTCATTTCCTAAATACTTTTAGAATTAAAGATATTGATTTGAAAGGTTTGAACCTAATGCCTTTACCCTAAAATATCTTTAAAGTTATCTTTTTTCCTTTTTTTCCTTTCTCTTTCCCTGCCTTTTGCTTTTCCTTACCTTTTCTCTTCTCTTTCATTTCTTTCTCTTCCTCTTTTCTCCCTTTTCCTTTTATTTTCAAAAATCAAACTCAAATCTCAAATGAAACAAGATGATAGAAGAAAATGAAGTTAGAAATGAAGATAGAAAGTGGGAATCAAGCTTTAAATAGCTTCATCATCTAAGAAGTGGTAGTTTGGTAGATAAGATCAAGTAACATAGAATTGTCAAACATATAAGTTATGTTGTTTTCTTGTTTTAATGGTTGTTTATGCATGTAATTGGTGAATTGATGTTGGTTATATGTAGGATTTAAGATAAAACTTGTAAGCTTTTAATATATGAACTTATATATTAAAACATAAGTGAAATCATGCATGCTAAAATTAGGATTTTGATGAAATATGAAGTAAAAATATGTATATGGATGTTGTAAATGATGATTCTAAGTTTGTGATGAGTATAAGATGTTGGATGTTGAGAAATGATGTAAAACAAGTAGTAAAATAGGTTGAGTTTTGATGAAATCAAACAGGGCAAAGAGTACAAGAAAAACATGGGTAGCTATATTTAATTGATCTCTTTATTTTAACAAATCAGAGAAGAAACATGGCTAGAACATGTCCAAACCTATCCAATTGTGCTTCTTTCTTATTCGTTTTACATGAATAGTTTTAGAACAGCACAGACAAAACATGGTCTCCCTTATCTCCTCGTGTTTCTATCTGTTTCTCGTGTATGTAATATGTCAAGAAGAAACATGGCTAGGACACGACTTACCTTAATCAACCGTGTTTCTCTCTTATTCTAGTGTATTCATTGTGTAAAGTGAAACACGCAAGAATAAGACTCATCATATCTCACCATGTTTCTCTCTAACTTAGGCATGCTTGGCTTTTGAAGAAACATGGGAGAAGCACGACTCATTTTATTACGTCATATTTCTCATTTATTTGCGTCATGTTTCTTAATTGTTTTTACTTAACGAGAAGCACAACTAAAATACGGCTTGTCTTATCATTTTGTGCTTGTCTCTAGGTCTAAAACATGATCAAGTACGACGAAAACGTGATTGAATGTGTTTGATCATGCTTCTTCATATGCATGAGCATGGGTGAAACACAACTACCCTATCTGACCGTATTCTTCATAAAAAATGAATAAATAGAAATAAAATGAAATGAAATAGATAAATGATAGTAGTATGCTATGTTAGTTAATTTATATAATTAGGAATGAGTTAAGTGAATTAATGGGTTTAATAATAAATTAGATTCAACATAAATTTAAGTATAAAATGAATCTTATGTATAAGATAAAGTTAGTTAATAATCTTAAGTTTAGCTTGACTAAATAGACTTTAATAAACTAAAATAAATTAGATTGATTAAGATAGATCAATTTAAATTAGTAATTGAATTAAATGATTAATTCAAATAAACTTGGTTAAAATTAGGTTAATATAGGTTTATTAATTTGTAATTGGCTTAAATTAATGTATTAGGTTAATCTATAAATAATATGGGGAATATGTTGTTTCAAATGCTTGTTTGTTAGAAATATAAGTATTTTTTAAAATGAATGTTATGATGATGTTTTTATAATAAATAATTGTAAACTAAGAGAAAAGAAATAATTTGACAACAAAGGAGAATTGTTTGTATTTTAGTGGGACAATCTTCACAGCTATGGTGGGGTACCTTATTATTGTCTGATCAAATAGGTTTTTAAAATAAGTTTGATGTAAATGAATAATTAATTTAAATGCTTATATGAGCTTAATTCTTGAACAGATATGGATACTTGATTTATCTTCTGAGATGGGTTTTGATCTACTTTCTGTCTCTGTTTGGATTTTAGATAGTATAAGGTATGTAGTAACGTGCTTGTTGTTCGTTAGGATAGATATTCTTAATGAACTAAAACTTAAAAACGATTAATTAACGAGTGTTGCTTTTGATTGTGTGATTTAATTTGTTATGGAGAGTGATAACCTTGTTAGAGTTGGACACGGTAGTTATGTGTTTAGGCCACTTCCTACCATGATGTAATGATATGCTATGATGCAATTGCAATTCATAAGTGGCTCAACGGGTAGCTAATGGGACAAACAATATTGATGTAACATCTACCATGATTAGTAAGAAGTAACATAGCAGGGATCATGTTTATGGGATCGGTTGAGCCTTAGTATATTATGGACTGAGATAGGTAGAGTGTGAGTAACAACTGTGAACCCTCAATGAGGCTATTTTCTCTTTCTAGGTTAGATATATGAGATATAAGTATCTAGGCTGCTTATATCAACCCCCTAAGCAGTTGCTATTACTCAAAACTCTCAATTCTTAAAGGCTTTGTTCTAGAGTGTGAGTGCTCCTATGTTGTTTGTTTTACTCTAATTTAAAGATAATAACATGTTGTTGCTGCATTGTATTAGTTTAAAATTATCTGCCATCTTATGTGTACTTATGTTGATGTGTACTAGGCTTCAGTTCATTGTTGTTTTCTTTTTAAGTGTTGATGATAATTTGATGATGATGTTGATGATTTGACGATGATGATTTAGTGTTGATGATGATGTTGTTGATGAGTGAATTGGGTATATGGGAGGATTTGAGAAGAGTTTATTGAAGAGTTGAGTGGCTTAGGACCGTTGATGTATTTTATTTTGTTTTGCTTTATTAAAGACCTAGATTTATCTTTTAAAGTCTGTGTTTTCTTTAAGAGTTTAGTTAAGAAGCTCACATATTTTAATGAGCTTTTAACGTTTTGTTTTCCATCAAGAAAGGTATATAAGTTACTTGATGATATGGTTTTGTTTTAAAAATTGATCTACTCGTGTGAGTAGAAGTTAGAAATGTTTTTATAAAGTTGTTTTATAGCTACTATGGCCAATTGTTTCCATAATCTAATTAAGCGATTTCAGAATTTAAAATTGGCTAGTAATGTTCAACATAAAAATATCTTTTAAGGAAGTCTGGGCATGTAATACTTAATATATTATACGTAGTTAGAGAATAAGGTAATGCTTGATTTTAGATTTAGGGCATGTCGAGTTCTTACAGTTTTTATTTGTGGGAGAATGATGTAAACCTTCTAATTTTGCATAACCTGACTTTGATAATTGGTAAGAATATGATATGAAAATCTTGATGAAAGATCGAGAAAAGTCGCAAAAATCATTCTTGATTTTTCGCGATTTAAGAATAATAAAAATATAAAAGGTTTAATTATAGTTTAAGAAATTTCATTTGTTATTAACAAATATTTCCTTAAGCTTTCACCATCAATGAGAAATAGTAAATCAACAAAATAATTATTAAGACTTCACTAAATTTAAAAGAACTACCAATCAATTTTGAAAAATAATTCAAAAAACAGTAAACATGCCCTAAAAATTTTCAAATAAGAATAGTGTAATAAATTATCAATTAAAACTTTAACTTCAACAAATAAAAAATAAATATATCTCTACATTGATCAAGCACATAGAATCAAATAACGTCTAATGAGTAAATTCCAAAACAATCACAAAGCAATATTTTCTTATGAACTTATAATTAAAGATGATCATAACACCTTGAAGAAGCCATTCATAAAAGAAGTAACCTCTTAAAAAGGAATCTCTTAAAGAAGCTAACAACACTACATTCTTTAGTAAGTAATACCCCTTAGAAGTTACTTAAATCGTGCAAATGATTTATTACATATGGAAATATTTTAAATGTAAAATAAGTAATTGTGATAAAATACAAAAGCTCGAAAATTGATACCCATAAAATATTCTATATTACTAATTTAATCATGTGATTATCTTGGGCACATGATACATAATACATATATGACAAACTATTATTACAATTTATAGTAGTAGTATTAATAATATCAAAGGTATATTGTAACTAACAAATATAATGTAGCAAAAAGAATAAACGAGATTATTTTATGATATAATAAATGATAATACCATACTGGATCTACATATTAAGATAATTTTAATAAGTTAACTATATTAAGGACCTAATTATTATATTATAACATTATATTAACCTTGATAACTTATCAACTTGTAACAATGCTATATGAATTATAAATCCAATATCATAATATTGATGAACTATTGCAATAAGTACTAGTGTGATTTAATAATTATAATATAATAATACAAATGTAATCTTCATATCAATATAACCTATAACACAATAAGACCCTAGGGTTAATTACCTAAGAAAGCTTACAATTATTGGCACAAACTATATATCTGACAAATCATTTGATATGATAAATATTGTATCAAAATAATTATAATAAGCAAGTAAAAATGCAAATCAAAGAAAATAGTATGATATTAATTAAATAATATAAGCCAAAATCATATAAGAAGATTAATTAAAATTTTAATAAATTAAAACACTCATGATTCCTAAATTTTGCATTAAAAAAATCCTAAACTGTATAAGATCAAATCAAAATTTGAGAAGCCTTAGATCAAATCAAGTAAATCATATAACCCTATAATATCATATAAATTAAATTAAACTTGGATTCCTAAAATAATTTGAAACCTAGAAACCATAAGCAAGAATTGATAAAGATTCAATAACCCTTAAATATCAGATGAATTAAATAAAGCCTGGACCCTACAAGTAAATTGTTTAGAAAAAACATATCACCAACAAAAACAATCTAAAAGCTTAATCAATCTGAAAACCTTATGTCACGCCCCAGAGGGTACCCTAAAAGTGGTAATCCCAAATACGGTATTAAAACTTAAGAATGACTTCCTAAAGTCATGCGAAAGTTTCAACACCATATGTAAAGCGTATATCACAACAATAGGAGACACCGATGGGATGTATAGTTCGAGATAGTAAATACAACATATAAGAAATCCAGATAGCCATCTAATTTTAATATTATAAGAATATAATCCTTATATCATCTTAGGGGTTTTTCCCTTATAAATCTCCAAACATTCAAAATATCAACTTAATCTTTCACATAAGAAAATAATACTAACACCAAAAGATATTAAGGATATTAATCCTAAGATCTTCAAAGGATTTCCAGAAGCTTTCCAAAACATAATCCCATTCGAGTATATGAAGTCCTTGGGCATAAAAGATATTGTCCTGTTACATCAAAAGTCTATCGGAGTATAAGCATAACTAGCTTAGTGAGATTATTCATGCATTAACGTACTCATATCAATAATTTCAAACAAGTTATTAAACAAGCATATAAATGCATTAGGCAAATCAACAAACAATACATATGATCTATCGGAAATCATATGTTTGAATGGATTTACCCCTTCTTTCAGGGTTAGGTGTTTCAGGCTCTTTAAAACCCATCTTTAAAATCCAAATTATGTAGTTTATTTTAGGCTCTTACTTGCCTAGTTTTTTCAAGCTCCTAATCGCCCATCTTGTAGATTTATGGCTTCTGCAAACCCGGCTACTATACTCTTGTCCCATCGAGTACAGTAGCTCATGAGATGAAACTAACTACGTGATATGCATGAATCAATTAATACAACTCATAATATACGGTTAGAATAATTTAAAGGTGATCACATAATTTGCACACACTCCAACATAATAATAGTAAAACACAAGTTAATTAATAACGATTCATGTCCCGGTATGCTTAGCATTCTTTCAACCAATATTATCATACATAATTCATTTTCATCTTCTCCTACTTCTAGTGCCTTTAATTATAAGCACAAACAAGTACGTAAAAGATAGGAAATAAAGTCACTCGGCCATAGAGATATTTCTTTCCTACACATGAGTTGATCGGTAATTCCACTAATCCAAATAATCCTCCAGGTATGAACACTCCTCATCAGGATCACCTAATCAAGAAGAATACTCATAATGAGTATTTCTTGTTGATTCTATGATACATATAAAAAACCATGTCATAAGATCGTTAAAATTCGTATATAAGGTAATTCCAACTTAAAATGACCATAACTTGGTCATTTTAACTCGGAATTGCGCAAATAGTATACCGTTTTATACCTACTCGAAAAGATCTATCCATTTTTAAGGTTATTTTTGTCAGAAGAAGCCATTTAGGTTGAAAAACTACGGTACATAATAGTTACGAATTTATAGTTCACAAAATATGATTTTTCAAAACTTCACTTTACTAAAAAATCCTTAAGAAAAATATAGATTAGATATATATATATATAGTGGAAAAATCCTTCGAACATATATATACATTCATATTGTATGCATGATTTTTTTGTAGTGTTGTCTCAATGTTGATATTTCACAAACAATTTGTCTTTAAGAGTTTTAAAAGATGAAAATTTCTCCTTTTGGAATTGCTAGAAGGAAAACTGAAATATATTCAAGTTGTTATGAGTGAGTGTTTTCCTATTATAATTCCATTTCCTATCTTTTGAAAAGAAGATTAATTTCTAAAAATTTGGTTCTTTAGGTTATTTACTAATTTTATTTCTAGTGATTGAAAAATGAGCTTTTCAAAATATTCCTTAAGTTTTTAGTATGATCAAATATTTGAAGTTGTGTTAAATGTATGTTTTCCTCTCATTTTTATATCCTTTTTCTTCTTTAGATAATAAGTTTATCTTTTAAACTTTACTTGCTTGGCAAATTTTATTTTTTCTAAGTTGGTTTCTAAGATAGCTAGTTGATTTTACTTTGATTTGAAAAACTTGTTTTATCCTTGATATTTGTCAAGCGGTAGAATAATTCTTTTTAGACATGTTTATAAGAAAAGCTTTCTTAATAAAGATTTGTCAATATTAGATCTTAGCAAAATTTCATTTTAATTTTTGAAAAAAGAATAATAACATATAAAATTTGGGTTTTGAAAAACTTTATTAGTATGTGATTTTCGAACTCTATAGTGAATCTATTTAGGTTGTATAAAAGATATGGTTGGGTAAAAATCTTTTAATGCTAAGAAAAATTCTATCTTTATGGAGTATTTAGTTTTGATTTATAAAAGAAATGAGTTCCTTTCATGTGAAAATATCTTGGGCACTAATACTTTAAAACTTATGATTAACTTACTTAAGCTTTTGAAAAGAATTTATTAAAAAAAATACCTAGACTTTTTGTTGAAAAATTCATTGTTAAGAAATCTAGTTCATTTTTCCTTTGTTTAAGAGAGAACACATTTTTATTTTTATTTAAGGCAACAACATCCTAATCATGCATGAATGTGATTGTGTAGCAATGAAAAAGTATGAATAATACATAGAAAGAAATTCTCATAAACAAATAAACATAATAATAATATGGTCAAGCATTGAGAACCTTTGCTTCGTCAAGGCAACTTGGGACTATGAATAGACTAGTCCCAAAAAGAAAGAAAAGAAAAGAAGGAAAATCGTTTTGACTTGATATGGATAAGTCTTAGACTAGAAAGACTAGTCTTAATAAATTGCATAAAACAAGTAAATAAATAAATTGCAAGGGATGAATAAATAAATAATAACAAGTGAGCTTATATACTCTAAAAACATATATACATAATATACATAATACTATATAAAAGGTAGATTAGCGCAAAAATAATAATAACAACATAATAACATAATGTAAAGTATGAACATGAACAAAAAGAGAACATGAACATATTGTTACTTCTTTAACTCTCATGAGTTTAAGAAACATACACTAAGCTCATGCTAAGTTGTATGAACATGATAAAGAGATATAGGTAAGATTTTACCTAAGGTTTAATGGAGGATTTTGAAAAGAGATGAATGGGTAGTGTGTTTGTTATTTTTCTTGAAGAGTAGTTGAATGGTAGAGAATGTTTTGAGAGGGAATTGTTGGAGAGAGGTTTTGAGCGAGAATTTTGGTAGAGTTTTGTTATTTAAAATGAATGTGTGAAAGAATGAAGGAGGAATTGAGTATTTATAGAATTTTTGGAGTGAAAATTAGATGTAATAAAATAATTGAAAAAGAAAATAAATGAGAGGGAGAGAGGGAAGAATTGCACCGGCCATAAGAGAGAACGAAGAAAGAGTGAGTTGATTTTGTTTGTATTTTGTAAGGAAATAATTAATATATAAGATATGATTTGATATAAATTATATTGGAAATGTAAAGTGTAAGAAAATAGGTATGTAGGTAGTAAGAAATAGGTATAAGAAACAGTAGAGATAGTGAAATAGTAATGAATAGTAGACTAGACAAATAAATACAAGTAGTAATAAAAATATGCATAAACGAGCTATATCTGATATTTTTAGTTACCGAAAGACATGAAACTGATATTTTTAAAATCCTTGTTTAATTACGAGTCTTTTGGTGTTATTGGAATGTTTTTATTATTCTGAACTCCGGGATACATTTTTCGAGAACTGTCCAGTTTGAGTCCGAAGGACACTCGAAATTCACGAATATGATATTTTTATACTACCCTATATTATTATGAACTCTTATAAGGCATTAACTCAATTTCTTTTTCTAGGTTTTGAGAGTGCGTGATTGCTAGAATTGAAATTATTTGATTGTCCTGATCTTTGTTGACTTTTGTAACTCTGGTTTGATTAGGGTTAGGGTTTAATCCAACTTTACCCTAGAAATTGAGGGGTTTACCTCTGGGATCAGCTGGGTGGACTTTCTCATGCTTGGATTTTGTGGCGAATGATTAATGAATTTTCTCTTATGATTTCCCGTGATCGAAATTGTTTAAGGTTCAGCTTCAACTTGAGTCAGTCTTTAGGGTTTCGATTCGGTATTCCAAAACCATTCTCAAAAAATTTGGGGGTTTACACCTTATGCTTGATAGTTCATCTATTTGATCTTTAACACACAAATCAAGACAATACATCTAAATAATATCTATTAATAAAATAATAAGAAATAATTTTCTATAATTGTAAATCCCTAAAATTTTACAGTAATCTTATATGTAAAACCTTAGAATAAAAAAATACAATCAGAATCCTAAAGTCCAATTAAGTCAACCGTAAATACTAGAAGCCTTAGATTGGATCAGACAGCTTCTAAGGCCTAACATATTAATAAAATTAGAAAAATAAGATAAGCACGAATTATGTACTACATATATATATATATATATATATATATTCTAAGTTCGAAAATGATTAGATTCAACAAAACTTTGATCGTATCAAGCCTTTAGGGGATCAATTTCCGTATCCAATCATGAACGGTATCTAAATTCTCAAATCAAATTTCATCAACCAAATAGTTTCTAAACCTGATCGCTACTATGAAATCAAGATAACAAAACTGGATAACAATTAATAATAAAATAATATCAATTCATCTTTTAAATATCATTTGATGATTTATCGTTTCATAAAAATATTAGTTACAAAATTTTCGGTTACTAAACATGTTGGTTATAGCTATTATACTCATATTTTATCTTTACCAGTAATTAATTTGTTATTTCATTTTACTTTTTATTATTCATTATTATTATTTATCTCTACTTTTTCTTATACTACTCTTATACCTATCTCTTACAACTTCCACATCTATTTCTCACATTTACATTACCAACACTACTTTTTATTTAACTTCTCTTTACTTTATTACACTTTTCTACTTAAATTAATTTTTTCCTCTCTCTTCCCCTTACAACTACTGCTCCTTCTTCTTCTCTCATATTTTATTTCTTTTTCATTTATTTTTTCATCTTTAATCCTCTTTTTTTCCCTCTATAAATACCACATCCCTCCTTCACTTTATACACACTTTTTCCTCACTTTAACAAAACTCTTATAAAATTTTCTCTCAACTTTTCTCCACAACTCTCTCATCCATGCCAAACATACATACACCAACACACATCCATTTGTTCCCTCAAATTTTTCCTACATCCATCTCCATCTTAGGAAAAGCACCAAACTCCATTCTTAGATTATGTTAACATAACATGAAAAATGTGTATGTTATGTTTCTAAAATCCCATGATGCATAGGCTAGGGAAGGAACTATAGAAACAACATGTTGATGAATAATAGAATTCTCTTTTAATGTTTTGATGGTAACAAAAAGATGTCAAAGTTTACTAATATATATGTTTAAGTGTGTAGTAAGTGGACTAATGTTTGTTCGAATGATATCGAGTTATGCTAAGGATAAAAGTACAATTTTTAAGCAAATCTTGGAATAAATAAAAATTTAGAAGGATTTGGAAGTTTTGACTGTTTATCAGAAGGTCATTCAGAACGTGAGTAAGCTCTTTATCAAAGAAAATCAAGCTAGTTGAAAACTCAGAGGCCGACTTAGAAAGTGAACTGCATTGTGGACATTTTTTGATCAGAATATATCAATTCTGATTTATAGGTTTATTTTTCTTCAAATCGAAGACCTAGCTCCAAGAATGAATATATTTGGATAATATATTCATATGTTCCACTAAGTTGGAATTTATATCCAATGAGGATTTTTATTTTCGAGGGACAAGAAGCATTTTTTTTTTTCGAAAAAGTTTGAGGAGTTCAAAATTTATTTCAAATATGATATTTCCAAATATGCATGTGTTGCAAACATGAAGAATGTTCTATCTGAAGCATATCCGAGTATTCAACATATATTTCTATCTATCCTCTATTCAAGAACTTACGGATAATGATGAGAAGATATTTTCCCTCATTTTTTTTAGATAAGAAGATATATGATATGGTTGTTTCGAGTGGTTTAATTCAAATATTTTCAAATATTACTCTTCAAATATATCAGGAGATATTATCCAAGACTTGTGGGATTACATTGCACCAGATTTCGAATTGTTTGAAAAAGTCCAGCAGTTTTTTAAACTCCACGAAATCAGGAAAATATCAAGACAGACATTAGCTTCTTTTTCTCCTTCTATCCGTTAGGATTATGAAGATATAAAGGTGAAGACTCTTCTGTATGATGGGATAGAAAGCAACACAAAAAAAATTACATTTTTTCTCTTCTTCAGATCAAATGCGAGCAACGTAATTTCATTTTTACTGTCATAGTTTGAGTAGAATTTTGAGGAACCTTTGTATTTCTTTACTCCTCGAATTTGTTTATGTTGTTGCAAGCTTTTGTAAGAACTTGAGAGTTGCCTTATCTCTATAGATCAGTGATTAGCTTGTGGGATAGCTAGATAGGCTGAGCAGAGGATAAAAGTTCATTGTAATTGGCAAGTTGTACTCTCAAATTTTTGGATATAGTGGAACATACCGGTGAGGAATACCGGGTCCTCGGCTTGGAGCTGGAAGAGAGGATTGACGCATAAGGCGAAACCTCTATATATTGTTTTGCACGCTTCTCTACTCTTTACTCTTTTATTTTCGTGCAAATCATATTGAATTGTGTGTGTTGCTGTCAAACTCAGAACCTCAGTCAGAGGGTGATTGCAAAGTTGATCTCACAAAAAACTTGACATTCTTCATCACGAACTGTTTTGATTCGAATTCATTTATCTTTAATTGATTTTAATCTCATTCATAATCAAAGTTAGTTAATTGCAAAAGTGTTCATAAGCCATCAAATTCATTTAACTAAGAGGGATTTATTTTGTTTGTTTTTAAAAAAGGAAAAATTTTATTTATAACCAATTCACCTCCCTCTTGGTTATTTTTTTGGGACCAATAATTGGTATCAGAGCGGTTCTCTTTTGCTTAATTGAGTGATCCACTGCAAATGGCAGAGAATAGTATTGCAATTAATAAAGCTCCTTTCTTTGATGGCACTAACTTTGCTTATTGGAAAGTGCGTATGTCTACTTACATCAAGGCTAATGATTATGATTCTTGGCAGGTTATCTCTAATGGTGATCACACCGTGACATTGATAGATGATGAAGTGTTGACACCAGCAGAGAAAAGAATATTGAGAAAAACTACAAGGCTAAGAATCTTTTACTCATGACAATTGCATCATTTGAATTTTATTTAATATCATGTTGTGAAACTGCAAAGGAAATATGGGACACCTTATGACTAACATATGAGGGAACTGATACAATTAAGGACACTACGATCAAAGCATTACTTTAGAAATATGAACTTTTCAAGTTTAAATCTAATGAAAAAAAATCAAGGATGCAGTTGATAGATTTACCTCTATTACTAATGAATTGGCTTCTCTTGGAAAGAAAATTGATGAACCAGATTTGGTGAGGAAGATGCTTAGAATCCTTCTTAGGACCTAGGATGCCAAAAAGACTGCCATTGAGGAGGCACAAGATTTGAAGAAGTTGACTCTTAATCAATTGAAAGAAAAGATCATGGCATATGAATCCCATCTTGACACCACAGAAGAAGCTGAACCAAGTAGAAAGGCAATAGCATTCAATGCTAAGAAGGTTGTCAAGGAGGAAACCGAAATTGAAAAGGATGATGATAGTGATGATGAAGACATCACCTTGTTGGCTTGGAGGCTTAACCGATTATTCAAGAATAAGAGAGGTAAAAAATTTAAGTTTACTAAAAGAAAAACATACAAAGGTGATGCAGGTGAGCTTTACAAGGAAAAAGAACAAAGGAAAGAGAAGAAGGAAATCACTTGCTATGAATGCAAGAAACCAGGTCACATAAAGTATGAATGTCCAACTCTCATTGAGAAAATGAAGAAGTTCAAAAAGAAAAGCAAGGCAATGATGGCAACATGGAGCGACCTAGATGAATTAGAGAGTAACTCAGAACCTGCAATTGAAGATGATGAAGAAGCAAATCTATGTTTTATGGCCGCGTAAGAGGTAAACTCATAATCTGAAACTGATATGTCTGATGATGAAATGATTATTGAAATGAAAAAATTGCTTAAAGCTCTCAAGAAGGTTGATTTGAAAGTTAACAAACTTGATATAGAGAATAAAGCTCTAAAGAATGAAAAAGATGTTTTGAATCAAACAAATAGATTGCTTGTTGATGAACATGATATCTTGAAAAATGATAATGGAGTGTTGCATGATAAATCCGAAGTGTTGAGAAAAGAAAATGCTGTTTTGAAAGAAGAAATGAGGGATTTGAAAGAAAAAATGGAATGTGTATCTCAATCACTAAGCAAAAGCTTTAACAAGTTCAATGAAAGTGACAAAAAGTTGAGCATGCTGATCTCAAGTCAAAGAATTGACAATAGCAAACATGGACTTGGATATGAGTTTGAAAAAGGTGCTAGCTCATTAAAAAAGACTGTGTTTGTGAAAGCAAAGGAAGTTATGAATCAACAACCTCTTGCTGTGGAAAGAAATCAAACGAGAAGACCAACGAACAATGATGTCAGTAGGTACCATAAAGGGTATCCTAAACACGTGCAAAGGTATCCAATCAGAGGGTACTTCAGAAGGTCAAACCAAGGATATACTGAAAGGTATCCAAGACAAAACCAAAGGTATCAGGTAAATCAAAGGTATCAGGAAAATCAAAGGTATAATCAAAAGACTAATTATGCTTGTTTCTTCTGTAATAAAGTAGGACATATAGAGAAATATTGCTTTTACAAAAGGAACAAGCTCATGCAAACCAAGTAAAGAATAATGAGAAAATGAGCTTGATTTATCAAGGGCCCAAGCTTGTTTGGGTTTTTAAAAGGGTTTGATCTCCTTTTATGATTTATTGAAGGAACAAGAAGCAAAAATTAGAGGAACTTGGTATCTAGACAGTGGATGCTCAAGTCATATGACAAGGGATGCTTCTTTGTTCACAAGCTTAGAATGGAAAGAAAATGGGTATGCAAAATTTGACGATGACAGTAGAGGTAAGATTATAGCTTCAAGTATGATTAGTCATCCTCCTGATGCTATTGAAAATGTGTCCTTGGTAAAAGGACTAAAACACAACTTGTTGAGCATAAGTCAGTTATGTGACAAAGGTTACAAAATGGTTTTTGAAAAAGACAAGTGCTTTGCATATAGTGTTGATGGTATGAAGATGTTTTGAAGGTTTTCGAAAGAAAAACATTTATTTGATTAAACCATCTGATATGAATGTTGAGTGTTGTTTTCTTTCTATGTTTGATAGAATGCATTTATGGCATAAGAGACTTGGACATGTTAACTTTACTCAACTTGAAGCTTTGTCCAAAAAGAATCTAGCTGTTGGCTTGCCTAAGTTGAATGTTAAACAAGATATCAAGTGTGATACTTGTCTCAAAAACAAAATAGTATCTGTTTCTTATAAAAGTAAAAATGTAATTTCAACTACAAGACCTCTCGAATTGTTACATTTAGATCTTTTTGGTCCAACAAGAGTTTTAAGTCTTGGTGCAAGCAAATATGGTCTTGTTGTTGTAGATGACTTTTCAAGATATACTTGGGTTTTGTTTTTGAAAAATAAATAAGATACCTTTGATGTTTTTCAAAAGTTTGCCAAGCAAATTAAAAATGAAAAAGGTTTTTCAATTATTGCTTTAAGGTTTGATCATGGCAAAGAATTCGATAATGTTCAATTCATGTGTTTTTGTGAAGAGTTTGGAATAAATCATAATTTTTCCGTACCCTACACACCACAACAAAATGGTATTGTAGAAAGGAAAAATCGAACCATACAAGAGATGACTAGATCTATGTTAAATGAAAGTGGTGTTGCTGAATTTCTTTGGGCTGAAGCTGTTGCATCTGCATGTTACATCATGAATAGAGTTTATATGAGACCTTTTACATCCAAGACTTCATATGAATTGTTCTGACGTAGGAAACTTAGTGTTTCTTATTTTCATGTGTTTGGTGCAAAGTGTTTTGCAAAAAAAAAAAAGAAAATGACAACAATCTTGGTAAGTTTGATGAACGTTCTGAAGAAGCTATTTTTGTAGGCTACTCCTCGAATAGCAAAGCATACAGAGTTTTCAATAAATCTTCTAGAATAGTGGAAGAATCTATTGTGCGTTTTGTTGAGGAAATCAAGCATGACTGTGATGATTTTATTCCTGAGAAAAATGCTACTAATGATGTGTTGAGAACAGATCTTGCTCCACAAGAAGAAGAAAAATCTGCCGAAACCTTGACTTCTGATCGCTCAAAGACCAACTCAGAGGGTCCAGTAGAAGCTAACTCAAAACTATAGGTTGCACATCAGAAAGTTCAAATGCTTGGAAGTATAGAGCTGCACATCCACCTGAGTTAATTATTTGTAATCTTGACAGTGGTGTTAAAACTAGGTCAAAGCTTCAAGACTTTGAAAGTCATTTTGCTTTATTATCTGAAATTGAACCTAGTTGTGTTGAGACTGCTTTATCTGATAATGATTGGATTACTGCAATGCAAGATGAGTTAGTTCAATTTCAAAGGAACAATTTATGGAGTTTAGTACCTAGGCCACTTGATAAATCTGTTATGGGTACAAAGTGGGTGTTCAAAAATAAATTAGATGAGAATGGTAAAATAACATGGAACAAGGCTAAACTTGTAGCAAAAGGATATTCACAAGAAGAAAGTATAAACTATGATGAAACTTATGCACTTGTTGCTAGATTAGAAGCTATTCGGTTATTACTTGCTTATGCATGTTATAAGGATTTTAAATTGTTCCAAATGGATGTGAAAAGTGCCTTTTTAAATGGGTATATCAAAGAGGAACTATATGTTGAGCAACCTCCTGGTTTTGAAGATCCTCTTAAGCCCGAGTATGTATACAAACTAAGAAAAGCTTTGTATGGACTCAAGCAAGCTCTGGAGGCTTGGTATGAAAGACTTAGTGATTTTCTCATCACAAGTGGATTCTAAAGAGGCACAGTTGATATAACCCTATTTTTGAAACATTTTGGTAAAGATATTTTGGTTGTACAAATTTATGTTGATGACATAATCTTTAGTTCTACTAATGATAAATATTGTCAAGATTTTGCAAAGCTTATGCAGGCTGAATTTGAGATGTCTATGATGGGTGGATTAAATTTCTTCTTGGGATTACAAATCAAGCAAACTAAGGAAGGAATTTTCATTCATCAAGAAAAATATACAACACAAATTGTGAAAAAGTTTGGATATGAAAATACCAAACAAGTGGCTATACCAATGAGCACTTCAATAAGGTTAGATGCTGACTCAGAAGGTAAGAAAGTGAATGAAAAACTTTATAGAAGTCTTATTGGATCTTTATTATATCTTACTGCATTTAGACCAGATATTTTGTTTGTTGTGTGCATCTGTGCAAGATTTCAAAGTAATCCAACTGAAAATCATCTCAAAGCTAGTAAAAGGATTTTTAAATACATTGCTTGCACTGCTAAAGTCGGAATTTGGTATCCTAAGAACCAAAATTTTGAGTTAGTTGGTTTTTCTGATGCTGATTATGCTGGTTGCAAAATAGATAGAAAAAGTACTTCTGGAACATGTCAATTCTTAGGTGATAAACTAATTTCATGGTCTTCAAAGAAACAAAATTCTATTGCTTTATCTACTGCTAAAGCTGAGTATGTTTCTCTTGGAAATTGTTGTGCTCAAGTGCTTTGGATTAAACAACAAATGCTAGATTATGGTGTTTCTTTTGAAAGAGTTCCTATTAAGTATGATAACACAAGTGCAATTAATTTGACAAAAAATCCAGTTCATCATTTAAAAGCAAAGCATATTGAGATTCGATACCATTTCATAAGAGATCATGTGTTCAATAGAAATGTGAGTGTTGAATCTGTATCCACTGAAAATCAATTGGCAGATATTTTAACCAAGCCTCTTGACAAAATAAGATTTGAATTTTTGAGGAATGAAATTGGAATGTGTTTTTCGTTTGCTTAAACAAAATTTTGAATGTTACTCTAAGTGTGTGTAATTTTCTATTCTACTAATTTTTTTTTATCATTATTTATGTTTAATAACTCCTCTCCATTTCATTTGTGGCAAACCTTATTTATTTTTCTTACCGTTTGTTTCACTCTTCCCACTAATTCTAACAAAACAAATCTTTTCAACCTAATCTTCTTTGGCTATTTATCTCTAATATTCAAATTTCTTTTCTTTCACTTCTCTACTTGCGCATTCAGTCTCTTACTCTCAAACCAAAGCTTCTCCTTTTCTTCCAAAATGTCTTCAAGAAAATCAGTGAGGATTGCTTCTAAGAGTTTTCAGACCAAGAATCCACGAGAGATGGTTGATATTCTAGATGACTCCTCCCTGTCCTCGAAAACTCTCTCTGTGAATGCTGATAATAGAGAGCGAAGAAGTAAAAAAGATGCTGACTTTATGAGTTCTTCTACTTAAAAGGTTCACGAAGTCAATCATACTCCTGGAAAAAGAAGTCATGCAGGATTAAGAGCAGCAAGATTTGGAGTCCAGCTATGAGTCATTGGACGTAACCACTTCAGAGTCAAAAGAAAAGTCAGTTAGTGATCCAAACCCTAACTCAGATGAAGACTCAGAAAGTCCCAAAAAGGAGACTCCATAGTGAAAACAAAAAAAAAAAAACAACTTCGAGAAAGAGAAAATTGTCCTCCATTTCATGCAAATAGGAGTCTGTGGAGAAAAAGAAAAGGAAGGGCACTTCAAATAGGAAAAGGGATGGAACGATTAAAATTTTGGAAAACTCTTTTGTGGATTTTTCTTTCTTCAAGAAAAATGAATTCTTTTGGGATCATTGGATGAATAGGATAGGATGAAAAAATCTGTGTAATTAGAGAATTTTATGGTAATCTGCAATTTGTGGAGGAACTGAAATTGAAATCTGAAGTTGGAGGAAAGAAGATTGTCATTGCTTGAAAATATTTAATATATTGTTTTGAAATGAAGAATATGAAGGATGATCCATTATTAGATACAAATAAGAATAATTTGTTTAGAGAAATTGATGATGGGATAGGAGTTTATCTTGAAAAAGATATTTTTAATACTTTGTTGGTGAAAATGTTGCACAAAATCGTAACGGATTGTTTACTTCCAAAAAATGGAAGTTCAACAACCATTTCGAAAGATGAAGCCATGGTGATCTTCGCTATGAAGAAGAAGTTGGAGATTGATCTACCTACCATGATCATAAAGCATATGTGGAGAACTAGGGTCAATATGCCCTATAGGAGTTTGCTGATAAAGTTGTTGAGGTTTAAGAAGGTAAAAATTCCAGAGGATGCAACATTTCCTCAAAATTTGCAAAGAATAGGACAAATGGTAATGATGAGAATGAATATAAGTGTTCAGAAGAAATTCTGGTTTACCAAAGATGGGGCATGGTACATCCACCCTAAATTTAGCAAAAACAGAAATGAATGGAAGAGTATTCAATCATTAGTTGAGGGGGAGCACAAAACTCACTCGAAAGTGAATCAGAAGGTGTGAAACAAAAGGGAAAGGAAAGAAGTCTCTCCACAAATCAGGAAAAGAGAATTGAAGGAAAAAGAAAGGAAGAAGAAGCATTCAAAGTTTGATATTATGACTGGTGGAAAATTCAGAATAAGAGAAGAAGTTCAAAGAGCTGATTTAACTGATTTAGGGAGTGACTTAGAGAGTGAGTTTGCTGCATTCAGAGGTCCAGGAGAGTCCTCTAAGAAAGCCTAAGAACATCTATTCTTAATCTCATGCAGAAGAAATTCTCTGAGATGAAGAAAGAAGTAGATGATATGCTCAAGGATTTGTTTGAAATCCAACTCAGAGTTTTCTCCTACTCTTTCACCAATAAACACCTCTTACTCTCCCACCATTCACCTCCAGTTTAACCTCTCCAACCATTTTGAATCAACTTTTGACTCTTCTACAGGAGATAATGATGATTTCTCCTGAAACTTTTTATCCACTACCATATGAAGGATGTGTTCCACCAACATCTCCATCAGACTTTCTTTACCACCAACTGAAAATCCAAAACAACTTTCTTCAAATAATTCCTTATCAACCTGTTCTTATTTCAACTATATCAGAGAAGGCTGCAAAGATTGTAATCTCAGAAATACTCAAAGCATATCTTTTCTGTGCTGAGCAAAAATCTGCTTCTACTGATCCCACTCCACCTCTCAATCCAGAATCTGTTTCAGCACCTATAGAACCAATCTCTGCATCATCAGAACAAATTCTTCCACCTCCTGAGCGCATTTTTGTAACTTCTGTATCAACAAATGCTTTTGCGATCACTTATAAGGGTAGAACAAAAATGAGTGCAAGAAAGTCTGTACTACTGCCCATAGAAAAGAAGGATTGATTTTTTAGTTCTCTATTCTAAGGATCAGATTTTGTTATTCTGTTCTTTTGTTATTTTGTTATCTTGTTCTTTTGTTATTTTGTTATCTGACTTGGTTGTACTGATCCTTTGTTATTTCAATAACGTTTTCAGTGTTTCTCTTTCTTGTCTTTAATATATATATATATCTACTTTTAAGGGGGAGTTATTCATACATGATGATAACAAAAGGGGGAGAATATAGATAAAGTTTTTTACATGCTATTAATACATTGAATGTTTGCATTGATACTTTGCTGATGAAAGAAAATGCTGTTGCATTTTTGATCTGTTGCTGATTTGATACAAGACAAGTATGCATGTTCAAAAACTTTTTCGTTTTGAGAAAGGTTTTGCTATCATCAAAAAGGGGGAGAATGTTGACGAATAATAGAATTCTCTTGTAATGTTTTGATGATACAAAAAGATGTCAAAGTTTGCTAATATATTTGTTTAAGTGTGTAGTAAGTGGACTAATGTTTGTTCGAATGATATCAAGTTATGCTAAGGATAAAAGTACAATTTTTAAGCAAATCTTGGATAAATAAAAATTTAGAAGGATTTAGAAGTTTTGACTGTTTATCAGAAGGTCATTCAGAATGTGAGTATGCTCTTTATCAAGAAGATCAAGCTAGTTGAAAACTCAGAGGCCGACTCAGAAAGTGAACTGCCTTGTGGACATTTTTTGATCAGAATATGTCAATTCCGATTTATAGGTTTTTTTTTTCTTCAAATCGAAGACCTAGCTCAAAGAATGAATATATTTGAGTAATATATTCATATATTCCACTAAGTTGGAATTTATATCCAATGAGGATTTTTATTTTCAAGGGACAAGAAGCATTTTTTTTCGAAAAAGTTGAGGAGTTCTAGATTTATTTCAAATATGATATTTTCCAAATATGCACGTGTTGAAGACATGAAGAATGTTCTATCGGAAGCATATCCGAGCATTCAACATATTTCTATCGATCCTCTGTTCAAGAACTTACGGATAATGATGAGAAGATATTTTCACTCATTTTTTTTTAGATAAGAAGATATATGATATGGTTGTTTCGAATGGTTTAATTCAAATACTTTCGAATATTACTCTTCAAATATATCAGGAGATATTATCCAAGACTTGTGGGATTACATTGCACCAGATTTCAAATTGTTTGAAAAAGTCTAGCAGTTTTTTCCACGAAATCAGGAAAATATCAAGACAGATGTTAGCTTCTTTCTCTTCTATCCGTTAGGATTATGAAGATATAAAGGTGAAGACTCCTCTATACAATGGGATAAAAAGAAGCACGAAAAAAAATTACATTTTTTCTCTTCTTCAGATCAAATGCGAGCAACATAATTCTTTTTACTACCATAGTTTGAGCAAAATTTTGAGGAACCTTTGTATTTCTTTACTCCTTGAATTTGTTATGTTGTTGTAACTTTTGTAAGAGCTTGACAGTTGCCTTATCTCTGTAGACCAATGATTAGCTTGTGGAATAGCTAGATAGGCTGAGCAAAGGATCAAAGTCCACTGTAATTGGCAAATTGTACTCTCAAATTTTTGGATATAGTGGAACATACCGGTGAGGAATACTGGATCCCTGGCTTGGAGCTGGAAGAGGATTGACGCATAAGGCAGAACCTCTATATATCGTTTTGCATGCTTCTCTACTCATTACTTTTTTATTTTCGTGCAAATCATATTGAATTGTGTGTGTTGCTGTCAAACTCAGAACCTCAGTCAAAGGGTGATTGCAAAGTTGATCTCACAAAAAACTTGAGATTCTTCATCACGAACTGTTTTGATTCGAATTCATTTATCTGTAATCGATTTTAATCTCATTCATAATCAAAGTTAGTTAATTGCAAAAGTGTTCATAAGCCATCAAATTCATTTAACTAAGAGGGATTTATTTTGTTTGTTTTTGAAAAAGGAAAAATTTTATTTATAACCAATTCACCACCACCCCCCCCCCCCCCCCTCGGTTATTCTTTTGGGAAAACACATATTGTTCGTGTCCAGTTAACTTTATGTTCATGTTTTTATTATGTTGAAATATTATTTATAACTTTAACTTTGTATATGTTAGTAAATATATGTGATATATATATATATATCAATAGAGCCTAAATGCTTACTAATCTAACTTTTGTTTAACGTTCTTATTTCTTTGCTTATTATTCATTTCTTGCTAATAAATAAGATTAATCAATCTCTAGTCTTACACTTGTCCTTAATCAAGTCAAAACAAAAAGTGGACTTGTCCATAATCTATGTTCTGAGGAGCCTCGAATATAATCTAAGACTCCCATGTTTTCTTATTGCATATTTTGTTTTATTTATAAGATTGGAAATATTTTAAGTCTCAAAAAGCCTTGAAAAATATCTAAGATTTCCATGTTTTATTTATTTATGCTTTTATTTTTATGGTGACTGGAATTTATTCAAGTCCTGGGAAATCTTGATAATAAGCTTTGTTTTAATACCTTCATGATTTTGTTTATTATTTATTACTTTTATGTTCTTGGTATAAGTCCATACTATTAATTTCATTTCTATTTTATACTCATGCACATATATGCTCATAGTGACGTTGTTACCATGTCAAAATGAATATTTTCAAAATATAAATGTTGATAATTCTTTGTTATGCAAAAATTTTCCTAAAATTCTTATTTTCAATACCAAGCTGCTAGCTTTGACCTTATTTAGCAAGTATGAATTTTCAATCCAATTCCATGTCAGTAGCTTCATTAATTGATATGCCTAAGATCCCAGATTTGTTTAAATTCATTTGATGAAATAATTAGGCATAAATTAAGAGTGTATTCAACAAGAATTTCATTAGGATTATTGGAATTATGCAAAGCTTTATTCCTTAATGAAATGACATAATTCACTAGACTTAGGCTTTATTTTGCATACAATTCTGATTTCCTATTTTAATTTAGCTCCAATATTATTGCAGAGATGGCTCCTAAGAAGAAAAAGCAAAAGATTACAGATGCCTCTACTTCTGGTTCACAGACCACGAATCTGCTGTCCAATCAGTAGTATGCAAGGATAGAAAAAAGAGGTTATTGAAGATGGATTTTCTAAACATACAGTACTTGGGTTGGAGTTTGTTGGATGAATATGTGTTGACTGACAGGGATAGAAATATAATCCAAGATCCAGCTTGGATTAGATTGTTTGATTTCAGGGAGCCAGCATATAAGAACTTGACTATTGAGTTCTTATCTACACCGAAGAGTATACCTAACAAGCTGAGTCTACATTTTAGTTTCAGGTATTGGGTGAGATTAGGGAGGTGAAGCTGAAGAAAATGGGTAAACTCTTAGGATTATATGATGAAGAGGAGGAGAACTTAAATTTGCCTAACAATTGGCCTGAAGGAGAAGATCATATGACTCAGGAGAATTATTGGTATCAGTTGATTCCTCCTGAGCAAGCAAATGAGCCATTTGTTCCCTCAAAATCATTGGTCACTGCATTTACTATTGTTGAACACAAGCTGCTCCACCATATTCTTGCACATACACTAAGCTACAAGAAGACACGTCACAACAAGGTGACTACATTTGACATGTTCTATCTCTATAGCCTTATTAGAGGCTATAGAATTGATTTGGAGGTAGAGATAGCCAACTTTATCAATAGGCAAGCTGATGATACCAGGACTAGACTCCTGTTCTATGGTGGTTATATCACCAGATTGCTGAAGGGCATGGGAATTTTTGAAGCTCCTTAGGGAGATGAGATATTTGAAAGCAAGAAGATCTCATTAGCACCTTTCAGAGGTTGGGGATTGCTTAAAAACCCAGAAGAGTTTAGCCACCAATTTTGGAGGAGCTTGAATTCCAGGATATCTTTCCTGGTGATGTTCCTCCCGACATCCCATCCTCCTCTATTCCTCCTCCTATAGCTACTGCTTCAGCTTATGACATGGACCAGCTTAGGCTGGTATATAGGATTTGAAGAAGCCGAATCAGGAACTTAGAGATAGACAAGATAAAGAGAGGAGAAGAACAAGAAGTTTAGGAGGACTATCTTTGAAGCTTTGAAGACTGTTGTTTGCTGCTTGAATCTAGAAACAGGGGCTGAGATGACTTATGAGACTTCTACTAAGTCTAGGCATAGCTTAGAGCACACTGCTAGACTTAGCTTAGAGCACACCCACACAGCCAGCCTAGGAGATACTCCGAGACTTAGTCTTGAGCACACCAATAGAGCTAGTCCAGGGCCAGAGAGCTAGAGATCCTGCTAGCTCTCATTTGTTCTTTATTGATTTTTATTTTTCATATTGGCCTGTATATATATTGAGCACCCAAGTCCCTGTGGGTGGACTAACTTTGATATGTGCTGTTTAGTTAGTTTTATTTTTCTTTTGTAAAGATTACAGGGCTGAACAAACAATCTCTCTGCTCTGAATTTTGCTGCTCTAGTTCAAAAGGAAAATACAAAGGTTTCTGTTTTTGTTTCTTTTCTCTTTTGTTCTATAACTTTGAAACAGTGAGGACACTGTTTAGTTGAAGTGTGGGGGAGGGGATATATTGAATTGAATGGATTGAATGGAGTTGTATGATCTGCTAGCTGTTTGGATTGTGGATTATTTGACAGGATTTATATGGGTAATACTCACCTTGTATTTTTGGTTTGAAAGCAAATTATGGGGAAATTCTACCAAAATTTTTCAAAAATCTCTTAAAAATTAGAGATAATATAAAGTAATGATTAAAAGCAATGAAATTAACTTGTTAAAATATCTTACTCACCTGCTGTTGTGATTGGTTTACTAAGTTGAAATTGAATAGAAAAACAAATCCTTAAAGAACAAGTTTACTTTATTTTTAACTTTGGAATTGGAAGTTTAAGAGCTGATCAAATTCTTTTGTGAAAAAATAAACAGGTTTACTTCTAGGAAATTTAAGTTTCTATATACTTTTTGAATTATAACATTTAGTAAAAGAGGTAGAGGAAACTTTTAAACTTAGTGATCCTTTATAAAAATAAGTCTTTTATTTATTATTGCATTCAAAAAGAAAGAAACAAGCATAAGCCACTACTCCTCTGACTTACAAAGTTGAGTTATGAGTATCTGAACTGAATGTTAAAGTGAGAAAGAGTTCTTAAGGATATTTTGAAACCTGGTCACTTAGGTGATGAGCTTGGGATGTGCCAACTCAATGAACTCATATAACGAGAAGGGAAGAAAGGCAAAAGTTCAAATTATATACTTTGAAAAGCAAAAAGATGGAAGCAAAAAAACCTCCCAAAAAGAAAATAAATGCTTGAAAAAGAAAAAAAAAATGAATGCAAAGATTCAAAAAGGAGACTTGTAATAAATAAGGAGAAAATCTAAGAAAAAAGTAGATACCACTGCTTTCATTTGTTGTTACTAAGAGTATATATATATATATATAAGCTAAAAGTCCAATGAAGTTTGAATGAGTATTTTTCCTTAGTGGATTGTGTATTTGCTTTTTGAATAGAATGCTCTTTTGTTAAAATAATTGAGATTAAAACTTGTTCTGTTTAGATTAACTCCTCAATTTTGATTATAGTACTCTAATTACAAGAAAAGCAAGTTAAAGAAATTGTGCTTAAATTAGAAAAGTTGTACTATCTATGAGAGATTCCAATAATTTTGTTCTTCATTATTTTGCTTGATGACAAGCAAAATTTCAAGTGTGGGAGAATTGATATGATCATATTATATACAACTTTTGATGTTTAAATAGCTAGAATGGGTACTTGTTTTGCTTAAAATTCATGTTTCAGGTATAATTTGGACAAATGAATCAAAACAAGAAACTTTGAAATGAAAATAGGAAAAACTTAGGGGGTACACCGGCTTTTCTGAAGCCAAAGCCGCCATGTATGGCCAGCCTTTATCACCAACAGAATGAAAATCCTTAAGGCTGCCTCTACACTGTCAGCCTTGAGGTGGTGTAGACTAAGGAGGATAAAAACACTAGCTCAACACTACCAGTGTAGAAGGAAGAAGAAGCTAGCTTCTGCAGATTTCATTAAATGCCGGCTTTCTAAGAATCAAAACCGCTAGCGTTAAGACGGCTTACAAGATCAAAATGTTTGCACTACTCAAAGCCATGGTATGCATTGCCAGCCTTACAAGCCTTGATTCAATTGAACATGCACTGCTTGAAAGCCGCTGGCGTAGAAGGTGAACAGGCCCGTATAGATTGAAAGCTGGTAGCTTAGAGCTCAAAGGTTGCCAGTGTAGAAGGAGTTACAACTTACGCCGAAACTTAAGCCGCCATCATTGAGGTGGTGTAGATCAAAGATCAAGAGGCACAAGTAGATATCACATGCTCGGTGACAAATGAAAAAACAAAGTTTGATGGATTATCTAAGTCGGCATCAAAGCCGCCGGCTTTTGGACCAATTTCCATATATAATGGCCAACATTTCTTATTTTGATTATATCCGCCGGCTAGATCCATATCTAAGCCACCAGCGTAGGAGCAGCCTACACTTGTAACCGAAGATGAAAGCTGCCAGTGTACTGCTTGTGCAATAAAGAAAAAGACTTTGCGCCGCCTATAAGCTACCGGCGTAGGAATTGTAACTGTCGACATAAATGTTGAAACTAAAAATTTTCATTAATGCTTCTCACCAAATTTTTCCTATATAAAGGGGATTTCACTCCTGTAGTTTCATAAGCGAAGAAAAACGGAAAAACACTTTAGTATACAAAGAGCTTTAGCATTTCATAGAGACTTGTGAGAGATTTGAGCTTTCAAGGAATTTGTAATTGAAGATTGTGATATTTGAATTAGTGATATCTAATCTTTTCTTATGCAATTTATTTATCTTATTTCTTTGTTCATAATGATATCAATTGCATATTCTTATTTGATTATTGAATCAACATTCATGAGTAGCTAAACTTTTCATTGTGGGAAGTGATGAAATTCTAATCTTGCTAAAATGATTTTTGAATTTATATTATAGGATTATTAAAATTATGGAATATTTGTTGAATCTTAATTATCTATTTTATTTCTGTTTGAAATTGAATTGCTGAGAATTCTGATAATTTGGAAAAAGAATTAGGGTTTATAGGAATTCATGAATTTAGATTAAACAACAATTGCGGAAGCGGCGGAGTTTAATCTAATTTAGAAATTGTCCCATGTAATTCATGCAATATTTTATTTCAATTTCTCACTAAGGAATTAGGAGAAGTTAATTTAAGATATTAGACAATTATAGAATCGGGAGGTTTATAATTGTAAATTAGATTCTATTGATAATTTATATAATGGAAGCTAATAGATTATTTTGTGGTTTACTAAAATTTGATAGTTTTAGGTCTTGACAATTTCTTACAAATATCCACAATTCTAGTTATTCATATAATATAACTTCAGTATGATTAGCAAAGATTAGGGTGGATTCTGCTCCTTCGCACATTTATCTTATATAACTTTCTCACAATCTCATTGCATTCATTGTTAGATATTAGATAGAATTAGTTAATTAGTTTAAATTGATACATTTTGTTTGCCTAAATATTAGTAAAAGCTAATATCGATCTAGTAATTAAATTGGTCCTCGTGGGAACGATACTCAACTCACTTTTATATATTATTTGATTTGACCTAATATACTTACTGGTAGTATCCAAACTTACATTTTTATATACATTTTACTCGGATCAATGAGCGGAATGCCCTGTATGCCAATCATCAAACAAATGCATATGCACACGCAACAAATATATATCAAATGCAACTTAATCTAATGCAAACAATCAGATTATTATCTTTATTAAACCAGTAAAATGACACAGCTCAGAACTATGAATCTCTTGTCCCAAACTTAGAGTAACTAAGACCTTTGAGAAATCTACCAACTCTTGAAAATAATTAATTAATTATATATATATTAGTGAATGGGTACTCCTCAAACACCCGCAACCATTCTGCCAATTCACCTAAACTACCGAAATCATCTCTAAGTGTAACTCCACTAGGGACAACGACACACAAGGATCATCAGGTTTCCACACCAGTATCACTGTCTACCAGGTCTTTATTGGTCATAGCCAAAAGCACCCAACAGAAAAATTAATTAAGCCGAATAGATTTAGATTGATTATTAATCTATTCCTACAACACAACAAACAGAATACTAAACCTGCAAGCACATACAGCAAACAAAGAATGGTTGTACCTTTTCAATATCAGGAACAAATCTCCAAAACTATAATCTCCCTTAACAACAACCCATAATCTCCCAACCTGCTGATTATAATATGAACAAAAACAATTAAAAACTTCAACATGAAAACAAAATCTAACATATCCAATTTCTCCAAAAACCTAACCTTTTAAGAAAACTCCAAAATAGCACATTATTCCTCGATCAATTTCCTAAAAATTCCAATAAAACATAAAAATCCTAATTTTGCAAATCAACAAAAATAGACATGTATCATCAAAATTATATCTTATGATAGATCTAGGTTTGTGAAGATAAACTTAACGTGATTAGATCCTTAAAACCCTTGCTAATCACCAAAAGATCATATTTTGCACAAAACTAAGGTTTGCTCCAATAAAAGCTCCTTCAAAACGAAAAGATATCTAAGGAAAATAATCATCAATTCTTGTAATCTTAATGGATCTTGTTTAGATTTGCTTACTCAATCCAAAATCTATGATCTCCTTTAACTCCAATGGACATTAGCAGACTTATAGAGAGGATTTTCTAAGTTTAAGAATGATTTTGGAGAAGGAGGAAGTCTAGTTTATATAGAAGACAATGAATAATTGTTTAATAATGCATCTTTATCTTTAGTAACGTCTCTTCATCTTTAATAATGACGTCTCTTCATCTTTAGTAACATCTCTTTATCTTTAATAACGTCTCTTTATTTTTAATAATGATGTCTCTTTTTCTTTAATAACGTCTCTTCATCTTTAATAATGACGTCTTTTCATCTTTAATAACATCTCTTTATCTTTGATGATGTCTCTTTATTTTTAATGATGTTTCTTCATCTTCATTTACGCATTTGATAACCAAAAAAAATTAAATAAGCATTTAGGTTGACTGTAAAACTCTCTTGTTTTATATCAAATGAAATCATTGCCCTTCAATATAAAATATTTATTTATATATTACAAAATTAGAGATATATACATAAACAAACGAAAATGAGATTTAACTAGATGATGTAATAATCAAAGCTATAAAATATAACTGGATAGGTTGACATAATTAAATTAATAAATAGATCTAATTGAAATTAAGATTTTAAATATTCCTTTCTAGTTATCTAACTACTTTAACTATCCATTTCATGAATCAAATTTTCTAATTCTTTTTAATCATCAAAATTGAAATCTATTCTTTTAAAGTTGTCCATTTTCTTAACAATCTTTTTCAATCAATCAAATTTTACCTTCTTTTGTAAATTTCAAACTAAACTTCTTTCATTATTTCCAAATTTCTAAAACCCTTGGAAAAGTTTCAATTTTAGAGTATAATTTGCAAACTCTAAATTTATTCTTTTCCCTAAATCGAGTCCTCTAATTATTTACGAACATCAATTTGAATCCCTTTTTCATTCAATTATAAATGACTTAAAATTTCTTGCTTATTTACCTAAATTTATAAAATATCATAATCTGGCCATTTTAACCTAAATTCTATTTCTTTAATTTCCTAAAATTTGAGTTCAACTGCTTATTAAAAATCATTAGTTTCTAAATTTGAATTCAAGTCATCTATCAATTTCATACAAATTGAATTTCAAAATTAGATTTGTAAATCAATATAGTAATTTCTATTATATAAATTCTCAAAATTATTTTCTAATTATTTTTTATACTTAAGATATTTATTTGAAAGATGTAAGCCTTAGTCCCTTACTGATAAATATCTCTAATCCTTATCTATGTATTCCTTTTTCCCCTTTGACATTGTTTGTCACTCTTCCTTTCTCTTTTCTCTTTCATTCCTTGCTATTACATTTCTCCTTCTTCGCCTTTTCTTGTTCCCTCAATTAACCCCAAGATCTTAATTTCAAGAAGATTAAAAGATGGGAAATGGTATAGAAGATGAGATCATTCTTGAAGTAACTCAACAACTAAGAAAGAAGTAGTAATAGTGAAGATCAAGTTAGTTAGTTTACTAAACATGTAATTGTTGTTTTCTTATTTTGAGTGTTAATATTGTATGGACATGATAGATTAATGTTAGATATAAGTAAAATTGGTGATAAAAGTGTAAACAAGGGAGATAAGAGTATAATAGCTAAAACTTGGGTATATGATTATGCATGAATAGGCTAGATGATTAATGAGATGAATTGATGAAATTAATTTAATAATATGTAAACACAGTGCTATAAACTATGGGTATAAGTATGTATGCTGTTATTATGATGTTTTGTTTGAAATAAGATATATTTAAGTTGATAAAATTAGGATAAAAAGACAACGGAAAAAAACGTAACTTAGTCCCCCTATGTATCACAGGCGTGATACGACCTATTATCAAAGCAGAAAATATAAAAAAAGGTGATCGTAGGCATGATAAAGACCATGATCTTCTTCTATCAAAATATGAAGGATGACTATGGGCATGACCTTGCTTATAATCTATATCACGGCCTAGATCACTGCCATGATCGAGGGTGTGATCCTTGATCATGGGCATGGCAAGGCCAGTGATTTAGATCATAACCCTCATCACTAGCATGATCTGATCCTTAGTATTATTCATAAAAAAAAGCGAAAAAAGAAGACAAAATGAAATGGATAAATGCTATGGGATATAATATGTTAGTACTTGAATAATTAGGAATGGATCAAATGAATTAACAAGTTTAGTAACTATGTTAGTTTAATATAAACTTAAGTTTGTAAAATGAACTTAGTTAATAAACATAAGTTTAACATGGCTTAATGGACCTTAATGAATTAAAATAAACTAGATTGATTAAGAACCTAATAGATATATGATGATGACATCATAAGATAATTGAATATGACTCAATAACTAAATTAGACTTAATATTTTAAATATCAAGTAGATTAGTTAATAGACTTAAGTTTAACTTGAGGTAAAATAAACTTGATCTAAAATAAATTAATTAAATAAAACTAAGATGCTAATAGATACATAATAGCGATATAGTAAGATAATTGAATGTAATTCAATAATTAGATTAAGTGGTTAAGCTTAATTAACTTAGTTAAATTGAGTCAATATAGATCTAACTTGTAAATGGCTTAGATGAAATTGTAGTATATTATATCTTAAAGAATTAAGAGAATATATTGTTTCAAATGTTGGTTACTAAGACAAATAAGTATTTTTCTAAAGGTTAATGATTTATTGAAAAATTAAAAGTAAATAACAAAATGATAATTTTTTTGTAATAAATGATTTAAAAATAAAGGAAAAAAGATATTTTGATAGATAATGGAGAACTATCCATATCTTGATGGGTGGTTTTGGTAGCCATGGCGGGATTCCTACTTAATATCTGATTGAATAATTTTTTTAATATAAATCTTTGCTCTTATCAAGTATAAAGTAGTGAGTAGTTGCTATTTTGTTTCATAGAAGGAGAAGATCAATATTTAGATTTCCTAAAGGGTTATTATGCATTAACCAGGATGTTAAGTGGGTAACATTAACTTTATCACATTATTTTTTCTTGTACTTTAGTTGCATCTGAACTACTATAAACATATTTGGTTATGTAAGGGAAAGTGGGCACTCGTCTTCCACTTGATGATTGTTTTGATTGATAACCCATTAATTTAAAAGAGAACACATAATGCTTGTAATTTTTGAAATGGGATTGTTGATGATTGTTTGTTAATTGATTGGTTGCTTTAATAAATGAACTTACGACTATCTAATTGGCTAATTTAGCAATTATGCATTGCATGACAACATACTTGCATTAGCATGGTGTTCACATCACATGCTAGCATCTCGATTTTGTAGTAGTCCTAAGCTATCAGTAGATTTGTTTCTCCAATTGGATGCCATAGGGTTGTCCATATCCTAGGAACTCAAAAGGCATCGAAGAACGTCGCTTGTGTTGGTATTGGCTTAGGAGATACTAGTACTTAGGGAGTTTTTGAGGCCTAAGATAAAGTGGAGGCTATGCTAGTAATATGTATATATGAGTAATAAATGACTTTCAAAAGAAATCTTCCTTCTTTAGCTCTTTCTAAGGTAAAGTTGAGGTTATGTTATATATGTATGTGTGTGTGTGTGTGTGTGTGTGTAAAGAACAATGAGTTAAGAAGATTCCTCCTTCCTTAGTTCTTAGTTTCTTCTAGGTATAAATGACTTAAGCTAGTCCTTCAACCCCCAAGAGAGGTATAAATATCTATTTGTTTGGATACTGGACATTCCAACTATGCATTTCATATGATTTAATGTTGCATTACATATGGTTGTTAAATATACTTGTTTGATAATTGTTGAATGTGTGGTTTGGATTTACTATTCACTAAGTTATGGATTAGCTGATACCCCTATAGTTTTCGTGCTAGAATAACTAAAACATTGGGGATGGCTAAGATTGTGTGGAGATGATCCTTTGAAGATAGAAGAAAATTTTGAAATAAGAATTAAATAGATATTATATTTAGTTGAGATTATATTTCTTGTAAAATAAGTTTAGATTAAGGATTAAATTAATTGTATAATAGTTTAAAGTTTGTAAAATGTAGATGATGTACTCTATTTTATTATTTGGTAGAGACTACCAATTCTATCAGGTTTCTGGTGGACTATGGGAATCGATATTTCCCTTGATTATCAAATTTTTTTATACAATTAAAACTTGAATAGCAAATATTAAGTAGAATTTTGTAATTTTTGACTTGGCAAAATGATTCTCATATTGCGGGTGCACACAAGGTATGATAACTATAGCTTAATCCTCCTAGGCTCCTTTTAGGGTTGTGATAGCAACCTTACTCAGAGCTGAGCACGAGAGTTAGACACTTAAGCTTCCCCCTTGTCATGATATATTGGCAATTTATAAGTAGCTCGGCAAGCAGCTGATGAGATAAACTTGTGTAATGTTTACTTAAGCTTGAAATGAAGTACTATGGATTTGTTTATGTTTATGAGACCAGTTGAACTATAAAACATTATGGAATGCCATAGGTGGAGATTTGTAATAACTATGAACTCTAGAGGAAGCTTTTTTCCTTTTTCTGGTAATAGAATAAGAGATATAGGTATTCAGACTGCATATGTCAACCCTTTAAGCAACTGCTGTTACTCAGGACACTCCTAGATTCCCAAAGGCTTATTTCAGAGTGTGAGTGCTTCAGTGTTGCCTATTTTACTTTAATTTAAAGATAATGAATTGTTTTTTGTTGCATTGCATTACTGTAAGCTTGTGTGTTATCTTTTGTGTGCTTGCATTACTATTGTACTAGGCTTTGACTTATTATTCTTTTCTTTTCTAGGTTTTAATCGAATGATGATATTTGAATCGAGTTTATGGGACGACTTTGAAGTATGTATTGAAGAGTAAGGAGGATTATGATTGCCATATTTAGTTTTATTTTCATCTATTAAAGATTTGGATTTATTTTTAAAGACTTGTAATTATTTTAAGGGCTTAGTTGTGGTACCCATGTTTTGTAATGAGCTTTTAAATTTTGTTTTACCATCATAAAAGGTATAGGAAATATTTGATGGTATAGTTTTGTTTATGGAAGTTAATCTACTCATGAGAGTAGATAATGAAATGTTTTCATAAAAGTTTATTTCAACGTAATGAATCCTGCTGTTTCTAGAATTTAATTTCATGATTTCAATAATTACAAACGGATAATAAATATTTGCAATAAGCATATTTTTTAAGAAAGTCTGTGCGTATAATACTTAAGGTATTATACATGGTGACTGAACATGCATTTGTCCTAATTCGAAGCATGACAGTTGCAGATCTACTCCTTTGGCAGAAGTTTTTATTCGTATGTGGTGCAAGAAATATATTGTGGTTTAGGGTTGGTTTTGAAAGATTGGATTCCTTGGATTTTAGTTTGGATTAGATTTTAAGTTTACAACATCTTAAGTTTTGTGTATTTTTTAATATGATAAAAAAAAATATTAAATCTTACATGAAATCTACTGTAAGCACTGGATCTAGATGGTGCTCTTCTTTCTATCAGAGAACGTAAACTTTTATTTAGTACTACTTTCGAGAGGATTTAACTTCCTATTATAGCGCATGTAATGGATTTAAAACTTCAGAGTTAGTCTCCTGATTTTGACATTATTATTTATTGTTTCATTAGTTATTTTATTTTTTTTTTAATATTTTTTCTACTCAAAATCATATTCATTTTAATAATGACATTATGCATATATTGATACATATATGTATTGGTATCAATACATGTATTTATGTATGTAAGTATGCATTATTATTATTATTACCTACAAATTTTTGGTGGCCAAGTCCAACTGTTGAAAGCAAGTAATATTTACTACATGTATTTATAACTGTCTATATTGTGTGAAATCAATCAAAACGACATCTCCTATCTATGTAATATAATGTGTTTTTGTTTGCATATAATAATGTGTAAATCACATGTGATGCACCTATCAATTGTTTTCACGCTGCATTTAATGGTGAATTAGGTGGTACCACCAACGATAAATAGGTAGCAGAATGATTAGGTTGATGGGGATATAGTAGCTACCAAAATAAATACTCAAATAGAACGCATGCAATGGAAGAATGCCAAGTCAGACACTATGCCCAATCATGTCGGCATGTATCATTGTATAAATGATTGAAGAGTAACTTTTGTTAGTGCCTGTAGATACTATAGGATGATTTGAGATCTGCGGGGACCAAATTGTAGTGACATTTTTTGTCTCCTTTTTCATGGTATTTAATAGGTGTCAAGTGATTATATATAGTATATATGTGTATATATATTAACATAACAAGGGTCTTGTAGCATCAATGAAAGAGGAAACGGAACTCCTCCATAATTTTTTGGATAATGAAGTTGTTGCTTAAAAGTGCAAAAGACAACACTTCACAGACAATCTTACTTCAATCCTAGTTTATTAATATAATGTATAATATAATGTAATTAAAATGATCAATAGTACAAAAATCAATATTAGAGAGAAAAGTGTGAAAAATAACACTCCATGGGCAGTTTTAAGAAGACCTAAACATGATAATTCTTAAACTGTTAAAAACAAATGAGATATAAAGCCAAAATTACTATTTTGAACTTTTCATTTTTCTTCTTAAAGGTTTTCAATTGAAATTTGAAATTTGCTAAATGAGATATACCCCATAAAACTTTTATCAACCAGGTTTAAACTAAAAGGTTGAATTTACTAGGTGTCACATACATAATGAAACATCTATTTGTCAAGTTTACTATCTTTATAAGATGACTTGATAAATACCGATTAGTCAAAGAGCACATTTTAGAAGTAAGGTAACAAATTTTGCAAGAAAAAGTTGATAATACAACATTAAGTTTTACGTAAAAATAAAAATGAAAAAAAAAATGCAAATAATTTCGTTATGGTCCCATGTGAGAACTTAATATGAGCAGATGTTGTCTAGAAAAAATGGCATAATAAAAGGGATGATGGTGACTCCCCAACCTCTTGTGCAAGTACGAAATTATTAACTCATGAAGATAAAGAAGAAGAAGAAGAAGCACCAATACTAATACATTATGTGTTTAAATGAGTAGGGAGTAATTACCAATGCTATTTTAATAAAAAGTGATGAAATGTTATTGGTTGTTAGTTTTTAAAAAACCATTTGTACATTCATATTATACCAGTATTTATACATCACTAGTCAATTTATGATGTGCTAGAAGAATAACAAATTCCTTAGTTTGCCATACTTAGTGTGTTCATTGTTGGGATTAGCTACAAGTAAAGTACCAGCAGTCACATCCCATGTGATAGAAGGGGGAGATATTTATAGTCCAACCTAGCAAATTAATTCTATATGCTATTAATATCTTACTTTCCTTTTTCTTTTTTGTCCTATATCTTTTACAATGGAGTCATTATGTAATCATTCTAATTTTACATAACTTGATTATGATAATTATTAGAATATAATATAGAATCATAAAGAATTATAATGAAAAGTTGCAGAAATCACTCCCAAATTTTGCGATTTAAAATTATTAAAAATATTAATGTATAAATAAATTTGATTATAGTTAGAAAAATTAGAATCTTTGCTAATAAAATTTTACAATGCAAATTATGACTTTGATAACTTTAAACAAATAATGATCAAAGATAAACCGATCATTACTGTAAAATTCAAAATTAGTTTTCTTAAGTTTAATACTTAGAAAAAAGTAAGATTCTAATAATCAGACAATGATTTTCAAATTATCATTAATATCTTAAAACTATAAAATAACACTAGAAAATTTACTATTATTATAAGTAGGATAAATAATTCCTATATAGTAAAAAAAAATATTCTATGATAAGAATCAATAATTCAATAAATAATCATAATTGACCTTAAATTTCAATTACAATAAAAGATGATTAATATTTAGAACCTATTAATTATAAAAAGATAATTTAAAGATAAATCAATGCAATTATAAAGTACAAAAAATGATCAAATACTAAAGAATCTAAACCTTAATTAAATATTTGAATTATACCAATACTTTAGTTAGATAATTTCAAGTTTATAAAAACTAAAATTCCTATTTAACCTTATAACCCTAAAAAATTTTATAACTAGTAAAATGATCAAAGTAGCAAATATAAAATAGATATTAGATTTATAACTCAATAAAAATTCTAGAATAAACCTATGAGTAATAATAAACTTATTTATAGTTTAAAAACCTGAATAAAAAATTCTTTGATCCTAATAGATACTAAAGACAAGATTTCGTATTTTGAGCAAATAACTCAAGCTATAATTAAAAGCAGCTCTACATTTAAAAAATAATAAAGAAAACCTTTTTATATAACATATTGATTATAAAATGATAACTAAAAGATGAACTGCTAGAGTTATAAATACGCGATAAGAACAAAAACAGATCCATAACTAATAATCTAGACTTCATAAAAATATTTGGATTGCACCATTGATCTAATTAGAAAATTTGGGGTCTATAGGTGTTAAAATCCTAATTTGGCTTACTAGACTTAGAAAACCTTAATCGCGTGAGATAAAACCCTAAAAATAATTAGCCGTGTAAACTTTAAACTCAAATTTGAACTAAAAAATAATCTATAAAATTTGTAGAAACTTTAAATAAATTTTTGGAGATAGAACTTCTAAAATAACTTATATAAATGTACCCCTTCAACTTAATAAACTACCATAAAACTAAGATAATTAATTAATTAAATAAAATAATAATATTATTTATACAATTTTCGATGGAAAAGCATGTATTATACAATTGGGATCTTTTTTAAATTGTAGTAGTCAAAACCTATGCACAGCTTGCCTAAATTATACACAACAAAGGCTACTTGACTAAGTTTTGGCCAATCAAATTTCCTTAAATAAGCAACTTATTAAATGCAAAGAAGATCATGCACACAAGTTAAGTTTCAGTGGAGAATTTTTTCTAATTTTTGCCGAAAATTTGATGAAGCTGCTCCGTTCTCTTTACCTATATATAGACTTCTCTTAATTAGCAAAAAAAACAAAGCTTTAAAGCACATAATAAACCCATCAAAGCCATAACACCAAAACATAGAAACAACAATCCATAACATACAAAAACAACCTCATATAAACAACCACAACAAGGCATAAGTAGAAGCTTAAGAGGTGAGCAAGTAAAGGTAAGAAAAAATTCGTTTTAAGTTAGTTTACGTATTAAACATTAGTTTAAACAATGTTTCTATTAACCGATGTTCGTGTCAAGCTTAAGGGGAGGGTTAAACATCACCTTAACAACTTCAAACAAGGTAATATCTAACCTTAAAACTTTATTTATGCATTATAATATGTATAGGAGCTAAGAAATTACATGTTATGATGATCATGAGATATTATATATGCTGATAGATCACGAACATTAGCTTATGGTCATGTCAAAACACTCAAAAATAGTTAAAAATATAAATATAATCCATAAGGATGAGAAAAGTTTTGAAAAACAAAATAGCAAAACGAAGAAGATGATGAACAGTATATATACCGGCCATACGTTGGCAGCATACATGGAAAAACTGGTGGCCTACATGCCAGTGTTGCCTAGAAAACATTACGTAAAAATTTAACGAAAACTGGCAGTCTAATGTTCTATGCCAGTGACGTTGATACCGGCGTACGTGCAAAATTTTCCCTAGACAAAATCTACTTCATCCAAAATAGTATTATGTGTGTGTGTGTATGTGTGTGTGTGTGTGCGCGCGCGCGTGTGTAAGAAGAGAAGAAGAAGAAAATAGAATATGAAAATTTTATAAGTAAAAAATAAAAATATTTTAGTATGTTTAAATATTTGTTAAGTATTAAACTTTATTAATTTATAATTAAGAAACACTTTTGTTATATTAAATAAAAAGATTAGATTACAATTATTGGTCCCAAAAGAATAACCAAGAGGGAGGTGAATTAGTTATTTGATAAAAATTTATCTTTTTAAAAAATCAAATAAAACAACCAAAGTTATACCACTTAGTTAATCAAACTATAATAGCTTATAAACTCACTCGTAAACAGTCAAACTTGATCACAAATATAGATAATATTAGTAGTAATTCAAATAAACTTAGGTTCAATTAAGTCCACAAAAGGTTAAGCAATTGTTTAACAGTTTAGCTTCTGGTTACTCTCTAACTTAGTCTTTGAGTTCACTGTTGTCACGCCCCGAAGGGTACCCTAAACGTGGCAGTCCGCCGTACACAATATTAAAGCCTAAGAATGACCACCTCAGTTACGCGAAGGCTTCCATACTATGTACAAGGCGTCTAACACATAAAGGAGACACATCGAAATGATACATTTTATGTTGATACAATTGAGTAACAATGTAGAGGAAATACAATCCACTATACTCCAATTTCAAAACACCATACTTCAAAATACAATTCATCAATCTTCAAATACATTCATCCCAAGACTTCACTACATAAAACTATTACAAGGCAAATCGTAAAGCTTAACCAAGAACTTCAAGCATTCTTATATCTTGCCGGAATCCCGAAATCATTCTCGGCTTCAACCATCTCAGTCCCCACTTAGCATTCATGGAATAACCTGCTCATTTAAACAACTATTGGGGTATAAGCTACACTAGCTTAGTGAGTGTAATCTTCCACAATAACATTCATGTCACAACAATTCAAGCAAGTTATTAATCAAGCAAGTGTATGCATCAAACACGTGAGTTCAACATACATATGACCAACCGGAAATCATATGTGGATGGAATTGCGCCCTCCATCCTGGGTTAGCAGATTAACGACTACTGCGGTACTAATAATATCCCGTTTATGGTTCACGGCTAACCTACGATTATTCGATGTCGTTTATGGTTCACGACTAACCTACGATTATTCGATGTCGTTTATGGTTCACGACTAACCTACGATTATTCGATGTCGTTTATGGTTCACGACTAACCTATGATTATTCGAATGCTAATGCTCCTTCCCCTTGTGATATGCACATGTCAATTTAGCATTAGTCCAAGTAGTTGATTAAGCCATTTTACTTAGGCGATCAAGCAATTTTTCAGACAATCCATCATAGCTAACTACGCAACCAAAGTTTATCACCCAGTTTCGATATTCTTAATTTGAGTTCTCACATCATCATCAACATATAATTTCCCATCATTCCGCATTATTCATATTCCATTCATTTGTCCTACATTCTAGTGCACTACTTTACAAGCACATACAATAAATGAATCGGGAAGAAAAACTCCCACGGCCATTAGATCACCGGTCTTCTAGTAATAATAATCCGGTGGTAGGAAATCGTCGAACTCGGGATTACCTAAAAAGGAAGAAATACTCTAATAAGTATTTCAACTCAAACTAATCCAACGACTTCTACGAACTATCAAATTCGTAATTTGCGTCCTAAGCGGAAATTCCAACTTAAAACGGCCATAACTTGGTCATTTTAACTCGGAATCTCGCAATTTTATATCGATTTCTATCTACTTCGGAAGAGCTTTCTAAATATGAAGTTAAATCAAGTTTTGAAAATATCTAAGCCTTGGAAATGAGGGATCAGATCTGTACAGTGGTGTTATTGATTCCGAAAATGCGGTTTTCATGAATGCACTTGAGATTCCTAAGTGTAAAATGAAACTAAATGCAATGGTAATGATTTTCCCTATCATGAATGTCATGATATGAACTCTAATGAGCCTAAGTTCTTATAGCTCTTTTGGTTTAAAGATTTTACATAAACTTTTCTTAGAAAACCATTTCATATTAATGTTTAACAAGTGAGTTTACTACACTTAGTCACACCTACATATTACAAGGATTTTCTTTTAGGAAAACTCTATTTTGCTTAAAGAATTTTGACCCTCATATTTGTTATATCCTAAGGCCTTTATTTTTTAAATAAAATCTTCATTTATAAACTTTTAAGTGGGTCCTTTACTAGGGGGTTTCAAAAAATCCGAATTTACTAAAGTTCATTTTCAAGTTGATTTCTGTGAAAAATGTATTCTATACTTGAAACTTTAAGTGTTCATTATACCTATATCTTAAGGACTCCATTTATTTAAGAAAATACCATTTTTGAAGTTGGAAAATTAGTGTTTTCTAGCCATCTATCCATTATTACGAATTTGGTTGTTAAGACTTTTAACTCTAAATTTCTTTTAGACTTCATCTCTTGTTTTCGACTATTTTCCTTAGTAAAACACATTTAGATCCATGAAAAATATTGCTAAACATTATCTATTACCTATAGGCTCCATTTCTCTTGTAAAATATATGTTTATAAGTTGATAAAAGTGTTTTTAACCTAGGTTTCCAGAGTCATCCGAATTTACACAAGTTCATTTCTTGAAAAGTGTTTTCCTTTTTGGTATTATTAACTCATCTACCTATAGATCTATATACTAGGAAGGTTATTTACTAAGGGCAAAAACATTAAAGACTATGAATGCACATAAACTCAAATTAATGATGAGATCTTAAATGCCTACATGAATATGAGTAATAAAGTGGTAGATCTACTATATCAAATGCTTAAATAGGTTTTGAAAACATAAAAACTATATTTTTATAAAAGATCTCTTGCTCAAAACACTTTTTGATGAAAAATCATAAAGCTTTTGGCATGAAAGCTCCTTTAAATACAAGATCTACTTTGTGATGGTTTGGTATTCTTGTTTTGATATTTCCTTGTCCCTATCAAGAGATCATGGGGACATTTAGTTGGAAATATCCAAAACGACCTAGCCATTACAAGGATCTATGAGTGGAAGGAGTGGAAGCTTACTTACTTGAAGTGAATAGAAGATGTAAATAGGAAATGGAAAGTTGTGTGTGTGTGTGGGGGGGAAGCCACAAGCTCACGGCAAAGGGAGGTGTGGGGAGAGGATTTTTTAGAGCTTTTTACTTTGTGAAACTTTTGAAAGTGAAAGAATGAGGAGAGAGAGAGAAAAAGTAGCTTATATATTAAATGGAATTAGGTTAAATGAGACTAAAATAAATTAAAAGAAATTGCAAAAGGGAGCTTGTTGGAGGGGGTTTCACGCCAACCAATGCATGAAAGGGAGGAAGAATTTGATTTTTCTTGATTGATTTGATTTGAGTGAAAGTTGTCATAAATTGTATAAATAAGTAAGAGACAAAAAGTCTTTAGAAAAGAGATTGGTTGAGTGATGGTAAGGGTTGCAATGTAGGGTGTACAAATAGGTAGTAATAGGTTGTACTATGAATAGTAAGGAATAGTAGACAAGACAATTTGAAAACCGAGGAAAAGCTGGAATTTGGGGTTTCTAAGTCTTTCTCGCAGAGCTTGAACTAAACCGGTTTAGGGTTTTATTTTCCGGTTTCCGAAGTTTACTTGATTACGAGGAAACCCAGGGTATATAAAAAAAAATAATAATAATAAAATTGTGTAATGAAATAAAATGAATAGCACAAAAGAATAATCAATTACCGGTAGAAATGAAAATACGGTAAAAAGGTTATAACCGTAACTTTTTATAACCTGAAAAATTATATAATTGATATATTTAGAAATCTCGTGGAATTACGAGTCTAACAGTACTAATGGTATATTTTTTATATCTCGAGTTCCGGGACACGCTTTTCGAAGTCTGTATCCGAACGGGTTCGAGATAGGTCAAAAATTTACCAATCTGATATTTGTGAACAAACTTATATTACTACGAGCTATTCTACTTATTTAAACTACACTTCGGCCTCTAGGGTTAGGGGCGTTAGATTACCAGACTTACACTATTGTATTCCGGTTAGGGTTTCCGTATGATTTTTCCCGTTTAGACCTTTGCCAATTTGGAAACTGAGATTTTCTGTTTATACAACGTATTTAGTTTGAGAAATTTATTTTAAATTTTATTTTTATAAGTATTTAATATCTCTTACTGCTTTTGGAAATCTTGAATTGAATTATTATATCCGGAGTTATATTGGTAATGGTTACCAAATATGATTTTCTTGAGTTTGAGTCAAATATCGATTTTTGGAATGATTTTGGGGAAATCTTGATTTTTATAATTTGCTTTGAAAAAGGATCTTCATAATTTTTGTTTTTCGAATTTATTTTTGCTTCGATTTAAGGTTTATGAACAATTGGTTAACTTAAGGATTATCTAATTTGTTATTTTGTTTCTTGAATTCTTCCTTCTTAAGATTACGAGATTTCAATTTCTAACTCGTTCTATGATTCTTGGGAGTTTGATTTGATCGTTAGGGCTTTATTGTGATTTCCGTCTCTTAGGATTATTAGTCTGGTCGTTTGGGGAATTTCCAAAGTCTATATTTTGTTATTGGCAGATAAAGTTTTCTTAATCGTACCAAAGCCTAATTATGGAATTGGCCTTTGGTGATTTCCTGATCCTTCAAATTGTCATGTTATGGATTAACTTGCTTTTTAGCAAATTATCACTGTGTTTTATTTTTATCCTGATTTTTATGAATTATAGATTAGGTAAGCAGTTTATCTTACGTAATGGTTTTTGGACTTAAGGACTTTTGTAGTCCTTATTTTATTTTTAGATTTTGTCAAGACTAAAGAATTCTTACTTTCGTTTATATTTTAGGACTCGTTCGAAGTTCGGTTTTAATTTGGAGTGATTTTTAGGGTTTATTTTCAAAGTTCATCTTGGAATTATTTACTGAAATTTTTCGGGGCTTACAATTGTACATCATAAACAAATAACTAAATATGCATGAAATTAAAAAGATAAAGGAAGGAAAGAGTGTAAAATCGATTTATAGAGGTTCTGCCTTGAGCGTCAATCCTCTCTTCTAACTCTAAGCTGGGGACCTGGTATTCCATACTGGTGTGTTCCACTATATTCAAAAGAAATGAGAATACAAACTTATCCAAATACAATGGATTTCAATCACTCTGCTCAACCTATCTAGCTTCACTTAAGCTATTAGCTGATCTGCAAAGAAGGATATGTCACTCTCACTCTTCTACAATCTCGTACAACTAATCAAATTCAAATAAGGAATAAAGAGCAAAGTATCCTCTCAAATTTAGTACAATAAAGAATAATTTGAATAACAATGTAAGCACAAATGGAAGCTAGTAAATTTGCAATTGGTTTCATGTGCATCTATCTCTTTTTTTATTCTAGTAGTTATATGTATTCACATCTTCAACGGTTATCTTGAGAATATTTGAGATGTTAAGGATAAGATTTGTTCCGGATTTTCCTCTTGCTGATCTGGTCTTCTAACGAATATTTTGAATGTTGAGCTAATTCCCTAATATTTTGCTTCCTTAATTTTAGATGATGTCTTCTGATCGGATCTTCCAACGAATAAGATAGATAAGCTTGGTTGATGATCTTTATTCCTTATTTTGTGTGATAAGAATTCTCATGTATTTCACATAATGATCCTGAACTTTAAATTTTATCTTGCTATGGATGAATCTTGAGGCAAGATTTGAAACATTGTGATTCAAATTTTAAAGTAAAATAGCCTTTGATACAATTCCTTTAAAATCGGATCGTATCTTGCTGTTAATTATCTCCTTCAAATTTCAATTTGATTTGTAGTGGAAAACATGTCCTTAGTATCCCATAAGTAGATCACTTTATCAGATAAGCTTCTCATGAAACATATGAATCGAATCTTGAACATGTCTTGAAAAAATAAATTCTAGCTTTAGATAAACTCAAAACTTAAATCTTCAAAAATAAACTTGAATCCCCTGGATATTTGAATCAACTTTGTAGAACATATTGGAATGTATTATCTAAATACATTCAACTTTGAAGCTAGATCTTCAAATATGAAAGAATCAAAGAAAATTCGATTCCCCATGTTTTGTTCGTAAATCTAAAAAAAAAAATTGGTGTAGTAGGTCTACTCTCTAAGTTACCTTCTGAGTCTTACTGTCTTCGTGATAGGTAGCATGTTTACCTTCTGCTTTATTCTCTGCTTTAACAGCTTTTATGATTTCGTCAGATTTATCTGATGATGTATTTTACACTTGAAAGCTATACATTTAACAACTTTGTTAGTAAACACTTATACATGTTTGTTTTCATCAAAATCAAATTACGAGACTTAACAATAATAATTGTATAATAATTATTCTATATAAGTAAATATATAAGAAATGAAAAATGAGAAAAAGTCATAATTAAAAATAATGTGATTCTTATAAATAACAGATAATAACAAGAAATGAGATAAAAAAAAGCACGATGGAAATAAATAAATATTAGTTACCATAAGGTGATCAAACTAAAAGAACAGTATAAAAATAAAAATGATGATGATAATAAAATACTGAACTATTAAACACAAATATATAATTATTCGATGAAATAAAATTTAAGTTTAGTAAATATTTGATAAATATTTAAACTCTAGGAAACTACGAATATGTTAGAAAAATATTAAAGATCTAAATATTAAATGTAACTATATAAATAATAGAAATTTGAATTAACATATGATAGATAAGGTTAACAAACAAAGAAACAATAAAAAATTCACTATCAATACGGACACTAATGGAAAAGAAACTTAAATAATTTCAAAATAAAGAAAACACCCTATATAAAAATCGATGTAGATTAAAATTAAGACAAGCAAAATGAAAATAAATAATAGATACCAAATATCAACTACCTTAATGAAGACATACTACAAGACTATATAAATAATAAAAGCTTAATAATAGAATTATTAAATAAGATTCAAAATATTCTATAAAATTTAGAAGACTTCTCTTATATAAATTCTACAATTTTACCAAAAGAATATAACTTATATAAAGTTAAGGCTCCTAGCTAGGTAAACAAAAATATATTAAAACTGATAACTAGGATCTGAAAGAATACCATCAATATCAATATACAAAATAATAGTATAGTAATAGATATCTATTATATTTTGTTATAGGAAAAATAGAATAATTCTTGGACTCCCAGTAGCATATTATAACAAATTAGCGATGATAACAGTAAGTAACTTTGACCTTATTACATTGTTTATGCTTGTAGTATAGCTGCATTTGTAATAATATATTCAACTGATATGAATGCGAGATTGAGTATACTGCATGATGCTTGGTGTATACTTGATTGTCAAATTATCATAATATAAGTGATAATTCTATTGTATGATAATTACTGTATGAAGCATTTTCATGTTTGTCTGTGAATTGTATGATCACCTTAAATATGACTAAAAACTATTGGTACCATAAAAAAAAAAATCGATATGCATTGCATAATATGCATATACTGCACTAAAAGGAGTGGTAACCCCGCTACGTATTAGCATTTTTTGTTCTCTAGTAAGATGCTTGGTCTTTCTAGATGACATTTTCCTAGTTTTACACAAGAGTACATTTGTTCTATTCGGTTCCATAGGAACTAAAATGGCAACGAAGGAGTGTCTCTCGTAGTATTGATGTCAAAGGGCTAATACCTATTGAAGTTTCTTTGTTCCAAGGATAAGAGTGAAATGTTTAAAAATAGTTTGTGAGAGTTTATGGTACTCAGTCTTCCTTGGTTCTCTAATTCTCCTGGGTATGGTATATCACTCATCATGGTTTCCTTCCAACCCCGATGAGAGAGCATAAATCTACACTCTATTTAGATTTCAAATTATCTAAACTTGTACTTGTACATATAGTTGATTATTGCATGACTTACGCTTGCTAATTGCACTTGTTTGTTATTGCTTGATGTGTGGTTTGGTCAGGTTACCTCACTAAGCCTGTGGTTTCACTTGCCCCCTAATAGTTTTTATGCAAGAATAATACTAGCAGAGATTAGGCTAGAAATGTGTGAAGAGTGCTTCTCCATTAGATTTTATTGAAATTAAAGATGTAGGTTATGATGAACTTAGAATGCAAATTAGATAACTTGTATAAACAAGTAAGATCTTGTACTTTGTTGGTTGATACCAATTTTTTATTATTTAGTATAGGATATCGATTCTCTGCAATCCTGATAGACTATGGAAAATTGGATTCCATAATTAGTTTAAATAAAGATATTATATCCATGTAATTAAGTTTTTATTAAGTAAATAAATAAGATAAAGTCTTTTAATGTCTGGCTTGCAAGACGGTTCTCATATTACGGGTGCATACATGGTATGATAACTTTAGCGAAATCTTACTAAGCTTTATTTTGAGGCATGACAGTCATATTTTTAAATGTATCACTATGTTACTTTCCTATTTTATTTTTAGATATTTTAGATTTGAGTCACGTTTTTCCAGTATCCAATTTTTTTTTTTTTTTAGTATCTTATTGTTTGGTTAGTTTCAAAATATATTTGGTCTTGTTGAATTTATATAAATGCTGAGTCTTGTTATATTAACAATAGAGTTCTAAGTATTATATTAATTGTGCGACTTGTGAAATCTTGTGTTTTGACTATCGATTGATATTTCTCAAGATTTTTGTTTGTTTACCGATTCACTATAATTTTTAAAGTAAATACCAACCATATAGAAATAATTACATAAATACCATAACAATAAGAGTGATGGATTTCCATGGGTAAATACAAGATCTCAAAAAGAATGCATCTTAAGGGAAGCATGTCAAGTTTGGGAACCCCCAAATATAAATGTAGTTAAAGTTAATTGTGATAGGTTGTTGTTAAAGGTTGGCAAAAGAGACATGTTAGGTGTTGTGGCTCGAGATAATAAGGGGAGAGTGTTAAGTGACAAATATGATGTGGTATTTGCATCGTTTGTCGAAGCAATGATGTTTGGCTATAAATCTTGTGCTCTCGTCAACAAGAGAAAAGTGATAGGTTTGCTGAAGCAACTGTGTTTGGAAATAAATCTTGTGCTCTCTTCAACTAAAGAAAAGTGATAAGAAAATATTATTTTGGAATCAAATTGTGGAATACTAATGGATAATGTCACAGATGGTACTTGTGTTGAGCCATGTGAAGATTACAATATTTTTTTGATGATAAAATGTATTGTACAAATGCTCCACAATTTAGTTAAGTTACATCTAATAAGCAAAAAATTATTTTTGATATGTTTAAGGTTTATTATACATATATGTGTTTGTATTTGAATTTGTATTGTGTTTCTACAAAGTGTGTAAAAGTGAGGCGTACTGGCTATAATAGAAGTCTGTAGAAGCAAATGATCAGTAGATATCGAAGCAGGAATTAAGGGCTTGATTCAAGGATTGACGTGTTGGTGGATTGTGCACTGGCGAGCCAGTTCGGCTAAAACTAGCCATTGGACTTTTTTTTATCCAACTATTGAAGATGCTTTGGAGGGGGCAATGAATATGTTGTTAGATTCTCCATAAATAGAGTGTTTAGGTTTTTTTCATGTAAGAGAGTAGAGCTTAATAGGATGAGTGTTTTAGTACTCTCTCATTTTATGTTTGTATATGTTGAGTGGATAGTGCAATTGTGAGATTAGTTAGCTAATATTGTAAGCACTTTTCACACATTTTGTTTGAGTGTTTTAATTAACTCCTTGTAAATCCCCGAAAATTTTGGATTCGAATTATAATTTAAACCCTAATCGGAAGTCAAAAGGATTCTTAAGTCAAACAAAACCCTAGTTTACCGTAACCGTTTAACTCCGACATTGCCGTTTTCTCAAGCCCTAGAAAACGAAGTTGGAAAAATTAGTTGTAATAGTTCGTAATAGTTCGTAATAGCTATAGGGTTTATAAAAATATCAGATTGAAGAAGTTCGAGTGTCCTTTGAACCCGATCGGACATGATTCTTGAAAGACGTGTCCGGAAGCCCGGAATAGGAAAAATATTCCGAATATACCGTTAGACTCATAAAAATATAAGATTCCCAAAAATATCAATTTCGTAATTTTTCGATAACTAAAAATATCAAATATCGCTTTTATACGCGTACTTTCTTACTACCGGTATTTAATTGTCATATCTACTTTTACATTACACTATTTTCTACTATTCTACACTATTCATCTATCTCTACTTTTTCTTACAACCTATTCTTACAAACTTTACACCTACTTCTTACACATTTTCATTTCCAATACAACTTCACATCTTTTATTTCTTACTTTTAATTAATCAAAAGACAAAAAAATTATTTTTCCTCTCTCCCATGCATCAAAATGGCGCCGGCCATCTCTTTCCCATGCTCAATTTGTTTTAATTTCCAATTATTTAATTAACACAAATAATCTCCCACATTTTCCTATAAATACCCCTTCATACCTTCACTTCCTTCACACTTCTTCTAAACTAAAGTTACTCTCTCAAAATCCCTCTCAAAATTCTTTCAAGAGTTCTTCAAGAAGTCCTCTTAAGTTTAGCTTCTTTAGGTAAGAAATTTCTCAAGATTTCTTCATGTTCATTTACTTAGTATGAGCTTAGTGTGTGTTTTCTAAAACCATGAAGGTTAAGAAAGCAACATTAGGTTCATGCTTTGTTTTTGTTCATAATCAAAATTCCTCCATGATCAATTATGTTTCTATTATGTTCCTTTATGTTTCTCTATATTTCCTTTATGTTTATTACTATCTAATATATCTATATAGCTATATATATTAATTAGAGCATATAAGCTCATAGCCTTGCAATTTATTTACCTTTCATGCAATTTATTTAATTTTAAGTTGATTTTAAGACTAGTCATTCTAGTCTTAGACTTGTCCTCATCAAGTCAAAACAATTCCTTTTTCTTTTCGGGACTAGTCTTTTCTTAGTCCCGGGGTACCTTGATGAAGCTAAGGTCCCAATACTTGATTTACTTTATTATTTATTTAAGCTTTCAAGTTATTATATCTCTATAGTTACGATTCATATTCATGCATGAACATAATGTTTTTGTCTCAACAAAATAAATGAGAAAGTGTTTTCTTGAATCAAAGATTCTTTCTAAAAAGGAATAAATGTGGAAAATGGATTCCTTAAAAACCCATGAACATGTATGGGAATGATTTTCTTACACAAACAAAAGGTTTTATGAAAACTTATCTTTTATCAAGAAATAGAAATTCTTTTAGAAATAAAAATGTCCTTTTGCTACTCTTGAAATCCAAGTTTAGAAAAAATAAAATCACATTTTAGGAAATCAAAATAATTACAAAAGATTTCATTTTAAAATAGGATATTCATAAACTAAAAGATCTTTCAAAAGTAAAATAGAATCTCAAGTTCAAAGTCTTTTACAACCATAATTTTTATAAGTTGAGACAACTCCATTTACTTCATATGTTGTGAGTCATTACATATAAATATATACCTTTCAAAAAGTTTACAAAATAATTGAAATATTTATCTTTTCTGAAGAGCTTTGTTTACAAAGAAGAAATCAAGTGTTTACAAAATTCGTGGAAAATCTGGTCGCTACCTTTTCAGAACCTAAACGACTTAGTTTTGTAAAAATAAGCTTAGAAATGCGTAGATCTTTTCGAGTAAGTAGAAAACGACATATTATACGCGAAATTTCGAGTTAAAATGAGCAAGTTATGGCCATTTTAAGTAGGAATTTCCCCTTATACGATTTTTCTACGATTTTAAGAAAAGATTAGAATCTTCAAGGATAGAATTTCATGAAATACTCGTTTTGGGTATTCTTCTTGATTAAGATAATCACGAGGAGGATTGTTCGTATCCCGAGGATTACTACGATTAAGTGGAATTTCCGAACGACCCATCCAATTCAAGACCGGTGTCATCATGGCCGAGTGAGTTTATTCCCCGTTATTTTTCATACTTTGATTGTGCTTGTAGAATTAGTTGCACTAGAATTTAAGAAAAATAAAAAAGAAGTGTATGAAAATATGTTGAAAGAATACTAAGTATATCGGAACTCGAATTGTTTGTAATAAAGTTGTATGTGAATTAGTATCTTGAAGTGTTTGAAATTGATTGATCACTTGAAGAAATTTAAACATAATTACTAGACCTTAATTAAAGAAATTATTCATGCACTTCATATGTTGAGTCACATTGCATTCACTACTATACAATTGGTGGGACAAGTGTATAATAGTGGTGGTAGACATAACCGGTATATCATGTAAGTGGCGGGTAGGAGCCAGTAAGAACTACAAAAGTGGTGGCTAGTAGGAGCCTGTAATCAACTACAAGTTTTGATGGCTAGTAGGAGCCTGTAATAAACTACAAGTTTTTGATGGCGTATAGGAGCCGGTAAGATCTATAAAAGTGTTTTTCTAAAGTTGTGGCTGTAATTGGCCTGAATCCCCAACCCCGAATGAAGGGCGTAAATTCATTCAACATATGATTCCCGAAAAGTCATATGTCTTGTATGCTCACGTGGTTGTTGCATTTCATATGTTTGAATAATAAACTTGATTGATAAATTCTATACGAGTATGAATTTTGGGATTTACTCACTAAGCCTATAAGCTTACACCCCTATAGATATCTGTATTCTCAGGAACACCTATTTTTGAGCTTGAGGCTATCCCGTATCCGAATACGTTTTGATGTTAAAGCTTTTGGAGGAAATCTACTCGAAGACTTAGATTAGAATTCCTTTGAAATCTTTAATTTTGGAAGTTAGGAAGTTTATCTCCATCCTTGGATTCAGCGGGGGAAATGCCCCTAAGAAATTATGTATCAGACCTTTGGTTATTTATGATATGACCTTATTTCTGAATTCTTGTATGTTTATCTTTACTTGCTTAAGCCATGCTTCCCAAAAGCGTCTCCTATTATCGTGTTAGATGCCTTACATATAATACTAAGGCTTTTGCATGACTAAGGTAGCCATTCCTAAGCCTTGATATTATATGTGGCGGACTGCTACGTTTAGGGTACTCATCGGGGCGTGACAGTTTAAGTTGGTATCAGAGCGACAAGTTTATAGAAATAAAGGTAATAGGAATAAATCTAGAATAGAAAAGATAGAAAGGCCTTAGGTAAGATTAGACAAGTTTTGAAATTCTCAAAAAGGGAGAATTCATGACCTCCCTTGTCCTTTAAGGTTACCGTTAGGGAAAGTTAGGGTTAAGACCCAATATTTAACTCAAGAAATAAAGAGACCCTTGTGGATTACCGATTGAAAGTAAGAAGCCTATGTAAAGAGTTTTCTCCATTAGAACTGACTTAGAAGTTCCCTACGATATAGAATGTCTCACGTACCATTACAACCACACCTTATGCTCAAAAAAAAGCTACGTTCTTCTTCTGAAGTAATAAGTGTTAGTTTTCCCGATTTTCGAATTTGGAATTCCATAGGACGATTATATATCTAAGCCCACGATGAGCCAGTAGATCATGGACGAATTAAGGACATTTCCAACCAACGTAAAGCCAGTCAAGATTCCAAATGACCTAACGAGAATATCCCAAATCAAAGACGATCTCGTGTAAGAAACCTGATCAAGAAAGAAGTTACAGACGTATCCAATAAGGAGCATGTAGCGCAAACAAAGTTTGATCAATGGGAGCCAAGCAAGTCTAGAAATCAACCTTCCCGCCAAGGAAAAAGCATGATGGACCAAAGCAACTTGAAGCTATTCGTAACTAAGATGGCTAAGGACGACTTGAAGAAAAGATCAAAGAAAGAAGGAAGGATTCACATGAGCAATTCCAAGTGTCCAAAAAGAATTCTGTAACCAAATCAGCTTAAGATATAGGATCGATTAATAGATTAATTTATATTTCGAAAAAGTGTTTGTTGAAATTTTGAAATTCTTTTACCTTGATTTCTTTATAAGATTTTATTTCTTCTATTGATATTTTAGGTTTAAATATTTTGGTTTAAACAAATTTCCTCTCTTGATTTAATTGATTAAATTTCTCTTGTGTAATATTTCCTTTATATGTTTATTTCTTGGAAATTTCGCAATTCCGTAACTTAGTATGAAGAAGACTTAATAATCTAGTATTTACATAAATGATTAAAACAGCCGACCTAGAAGGGGACGAGGATGAGGCAGGCATCAAATAACCCGCCTGAAGAAGTTAACCAACCAGAAGTACCCCCTGGCTCCTGCCCCAGACCAGCAAGGCAATCTAAGCCACTCTGGGTCAATTAACGCAACTTCTTAATGTGTTAGTTCAACAACAACAGAGGAATATGCCACCTCCGGCACCAGCACAAGCACCCCAGCAAGCACCCAAGCATCTGTACATGGACCAGCAGCACCTGATGCTCAATCACATACAGCACCCTGCCGCCTCCGCCACCACCTCGACCATACAGAACTTCACTCCCAGATTTTATCAAAAGTAACCGTTACTTTGACGGAGCTTTTGGGAAACCGATGAGGCTGAAGATTGGCTCGCGCAGTAGAACGATCTTTTGCCGCTTATGAAGTTCCTTATCATCTTCGATAAGCTATGGTACTTATATGTTGAGGATTCAACGCCCGCATTGGTGGGAGTCCAAGAGTAGGGAATTGCCGCCACCCATCACCTGGGACATGTTTCGGAATGAGTTTCTGGAAAATTATTTCCCTGGAAGTTTAAGAGTAAGGTATAGTGCGGATTTCTTGCACATATCCCAGAAGGAAAGTCCATAGAACAATATGAGACGGAATTTAGCCGACTCTGCAGTATGCTCCGGATTCTTATAAGTACAGTGAGGAGCTGAAACGACAAGTGTTCTGAATGGGTTAGATGAGGATTTAAGGATGCGATTAGAAGAGTTTGACATTCGCACCTTCAGGGAATTGGTGAAAGAGCAGAATTGTTGAAGGGGCCAAGAAAAGGAAAGCGGAACCTTTGAGAAGAAAGTACATGTGTTTGGAAGAGATTTCAACCAGGAACAAGCTCCAATTTCCCTTCTAAGAGGTTTAAACCAATTAGCAATTTTAAGGGAAATTTTAGTGGACAAAGGATGATTCCAAGATAACAGCAAATTGTTGGAAATGCAAAGGAGCGCATTACCCGAAGAGATGCCCCTTCTCCAGAACAAGTGTTATTTCTGTGGTGACCCGAGCCATAAGATTCCGGATTGCCCAAAGAAAGCTACTACGACTTGTTTCGTATGCAAGCAATTGGGACATTTTGCTAACGAGTGCCCCAAAGGAATCTCCAGCAAACCGACCTGTTGGATTCAGGAGGACTTGCCCCAACAAGGAGGGAATGGAAGCGGAAGTCGCTCGGCATCATCTATGCATGGGCTGAGAATTTATAACCTTGAAGGGCAATGGGTCTGCGAGGAGGATGCCGATGAAGGAGTAGAGTTGGCTGCCCTGGACCACGGAGGGAGTATGACTATAGCTTGGTTACAGGTTAGCTCAATCCCTAATATATATGTCTGTTTTAATATCTGTGAGTATAAAGTTATGATATGTTGGAAATAATAGATATCTAGGAAACCTTTTTAAGGACAATAAGACTAGTAACACGCGCGTCTTGAACGCAGGAACCATACAAATAGGGGACCTAACCGCTTATACCCTCTTCGATATGGTGCAACACATTCCTTTGTTGCCACTAGTGTAGCCTTGAAGACCGGTTTACCCATCACCACAATCACAACAAGTTTTCGTATAAAAACCCCCACCGGTAGTGTGGTGACTACCAAAGAAGTAATAAGGAATTGCCCCATGAAGATACAAGGCCATGAAGCAACTACCGATCTTATAGTAATAGAAATTAGCAAGTACGAAGTGATTCTCGGAATGAGTTGGTTGTCCATGGTGGAAGCAAAGGTAGATTGTAGAAATAAAAGGTGGAATTCATGGGACAAGATGGAAAGAAAGCTACGTTTTTGGGAGAATCCGCAAAAAGTTTGGAGTTAAGTTCGTTCGAGCTAATTGAAGAAGTTGAGGAAGGAGTTGAAAGTTATGTGGGAAGTACGGAGGAGGATAAGGAAAGACCCAACATTGACGACATCCCCATCGTTAATGAATTCTCTGATGTTTTTCCAGAAGAATTGCCTGGGTTACCCCCAAAACGAGAAATCGATTTGATGCCAAAAACAGAACCTATATCCAAGGCACCATACCGAATGGCACCTGTTGAGCTCAAGGAACTTAAGAAGCAATTACAAGAATTGCTTGACCAAGGATTTATTAGACCAAGTGTCTCACCTTGGGGAGCTCCGGTATTATTCGTAAAGAAGAAAGATGGATCGATGAGGTTGTGTATTGACTATCGAGAACTCAATAAGGTCACTATCAAGAATAGGTATCCATTGCCAAGGATTGACGATCTCTTTGACCAACTACAAGGAGCAAGTGTATTCTCACGCATTGATTTGAGATCTGGATACCACCAGCTGAGGATAAAACCAGAGATGTGTCAAAGACCGCTTTTAGAACTCGGTATGGACACTATGAGTTCATGGTCATGCCATTTGGATTAACTAATGCACCAGCTGCTTTCATGGACTTGATGAATCGGGTGTATAAGCCGCTCTTGGATAAATGCGTGATTGTCTTCATTGATGATATTTTGGTTTATTCTAAAACCGGGAGCAACACAAAGAACATCTGAGAATGGCATTACAAACCTTAAGGGAGCACAAGTTATATGCCAAATTATCCAAGTGTGACTTTTGGTTGGATCAAATATCTTTTCTAGGACATGTTATCTCAGGGAAAGGAATATCAGTAGATCCGAAAAGATTAAGGCCGTAATGGAATGGAAACAACCAAGGACGGTGACTGAGATTAGAAGTTTTCTTGGATTAGCTGGCTATTACAGGAAGTTTGTGCAAGATTTCTCAAAATAGCTAAGCCCTAACTCAGTTGACCCAGAAGAATGAAAGATTCATTTGGAATGAGAAAGGGAACAAAGTTTCCAGAGTTAAAGCAACGATTGGTATCTGCCAATTTTAACCTTACCCGATCCAGAAAAGCCATATACCGTCCATAGTGATGCGTCAAGAAATGGCTTAGGATGTGTGCTATGCAAGAAGGGAAGGTGATTGCTTATGCTTCACGACAGTTGAGGCCGCATGAACAAAATTACCCGACGCATGATCTTGAGTTGCCGCAGTTGTCTTCGCTCTCAAGCTTTGGAGGCACTATCTATATGGCAGAGATGCGAGATTTATACGGACCATAAGAGCCTCAAGTATTTATTACACAAAAGGAATTGAATATGAGGCAAAGGAGATGGTTGGAGTTGATCAAAGACTATGATCTTGGAATAAATTATTGCCCTGGAAGAGTGAATGCGGTAGCAGACGCTTTGAGTCGGAAGAACCATGGAGAAGTTGCAGCCATGCTCACAACTCAAAAAGAACTATAAAGGAATTCGAGAGATTGAGCATCGAATTTGTGGGGCAAAGTGCGGAAATGGAAATTTCCCATTTGGTAATGGAGCCAACCCTGATCGATAGAATCAAAGAATCTCAACGATATGATGAAGTCATACAAAAGTTGAAAAGTGAGATACAAGGAGGAAGGTATGACGATTTTGAGATAGATGAGGAGATGTAGTAAGAATGAAGGGAAGATTATGTGTACCAAATGATGAGGAAATGAAAAAGGAAATAATGGATGAAGCGCATAACTCGGGATATACCATGCACCCCGGTGGTACCAAGATGTACCAAGACCTTAAAAGTCGCTTTTGGTGGAATGGTATGAAAAAGGATGTAGCCGAATTCGTGATGAAGTGTCCTATATGTCAACAAGTAAAGATTGAACACCAAAGGCCAGGAGGACTTTTGAAACCATTGGCCATACCAGAAAGGAAATGGGACCAAATTACCATGGATTTCGTATGCGGATTGCCCCGAACATCAGCCGGATATGATGCCATATGGGTAATTGTGGATCGACTTACGAAGTCAGCACACTTCATCCCCATCAACATGACCTACTCAATGGAAAAGTTGGCCTGGCTATATGTAAGGGAGATTGTGAGACTGCATGGAGTTCCAGCAGGGATTGTATCGGATCGAGATCCTCGATTCGTGTCAAAATTCTGGACAAGCCTTCAGAAATGTATGGGGACCAAGTTACAATTCAGTACGGCTTACCATCCACAAACCGATGGACAATCAGAGCGAACTATCCAGACTTTGGAAGACATGTTAAGGGCTTGTGTGATGGAATTCAAAGGAAGCTGGGAAGTACACCTACCTTTGGTAGAGTTTTCTTACAACAACAGCTATCATTCAACAATTAAGATGCCACCATACGAAGCTTTATATGGAAGAAGGTGTAGATCGCCTCTATTTTGGGATGATGTGGAAAAAGTTAACAATTGGACCAGATCTCATCAAGACGCCTCAGATAAAGTCAGGATTATTCAGCAAAGGATGAAAGAGGCCCAAGATAGCAGAAAAGTTGGGCGGATAAAAAACGACGATCCTTGAGTTTAACGTTGGTGATCATGTGTATCTGAAAGTGAATCCAATAAAGAGTATTCATCGTGTTACGGGCTCGAGGAAAGCTAAGCCCAAGGTATATCGGACCTTTCGAAATCCTCGAAGTAGGAGATTTGGCTTATCGCTTGGCATTACCACCAAACCTGTCGGGAGTACATAATGTCTTCCATGTCTCAGTGCTAAGGAAGCATATCCCCGACCCTGATCGGATTGTGGAGCTTGAACCAGTCAGGCTGAGAAAACTTGACTTATGAGGACACCCAGTTCAAATTCTGGATCAAAAGTTCAAAAGCTGAGAAACAAGGAAATCCGATATGTCAAGTGTTATGGAGGAATCATTCACGAGAAGAGGCTACTTGGGAAGCCGAGGATGAGATCCGAAAGAAATATCCAAATCTCTTTGAAGAAACAGGTACGAATTTCAAGTTTTGAGGACAAAACTTTCTTTAAGGGGGGTAGGTTGTAAATCCCCGAAAATTTTGGATTCGAATTATAATTTAAACCCTAATCGGAAGTCAAAAGGATTCTTAAGTCAAACAAAACCCTAGTTTACCGTAACCGTTTAACTCCGGCATTGCCGTTTTCTCAAGCCCTAGAAAACGAAGTTGGAAAAATTAGTTGTAATAGTTCGTAATAGCTATAGGTTTATAAAAATATCAGATTGAAGAAGTTCGAGTGTCCTTTGAACCCGATCGGATAGATTCTTGAAAGACGAGTCCGGAAGCCGGGAACGAGGAAAAAATATTCCGAATATACCGTAGACTCATAAAAATATAAGATTCCCAAAATATCAATTTCGTAATTTTTCGATAACTAAAAATATCAGATATCGCTTTTATACGCGTACTTTCTACTACCGGTATTGTAGACCCTAATTTTTGCCCAATTAATTAAGGCTTAAAATTTAATTAAACTCATTTTTTTTAAAAAAAAAAAAAAGCCTTAAGTATTGATGAAATTGGCTAAGTGATCAAGGCACAGGCCAAATGGCCTGTTGGTTAAACATATTGACCCACCACACACAAGCTCAATGACACAAGTTCAAACCCTAGCAAAGGCAAATTTTTGCCTTTTTATCTTCCTAAAAGTGACTTTTTGCCTTACTTTGCATCGGTTTTTAACTGACAAAATATTATTGATTGTCGAAATTGATGATGGAATTGCAAAGTGGTTATAGAATATAAAAGATTAGTGCAAAAACAACCCAAAAGTCACAAAATTCGTATAAAAAAATAGAAAAAAAAAATGCAATTTGAAAGCATTTAATTGCACATGAATGGGGAGTTACAAAAATTGATGAAATTGGACAATTAATTTACATACATTGGATGATCTGACATGGAATATGAAGGATCAATCATCAATTCATCGGTTAAAAATGAATCAAGCCCAAATTATTGATTAAATTCGTGGAAAATAAAGAGGCAAAAATCGATTCATTTTCGAAACTGTTCGAAACGTAAAATTGAGCTTGCAACCTATAAATAGGAGGTCCTAGGATCAAAAGGCACAAGTCAATTTCAGGAAAACACATACACAACCATATCAATTCGAAACTTTCGAATTTAGGACAAAAAATTCGAATTTTTCAAATTTGAAGTGATTGAATCGAATTTGATCAAAATTGAGTGTGTTAGGAATGTTAGAAACCTAATTTTGATGTTTTAGTGTGCTTGGATTTGATCAAATTGATCAAATTAACCTCTGCAAATTTTTTTTTAATTTTCGGATTTGCGCCGCCGTACGACCGCCACTTGCCGCGCCGCTGGAACCACCACCTTCAGAGGACGCGCCGTCGCAGCAGGAGTCGGGCCGACAAGCTTCCAGCCGCCACGAACCACCACAGCCGCCGGAATCCGCCCCGAAAAGTTGCGTCATCGTCTTCTTCACCCGTCGGAGCTCCGAGATCCGACCCGAATATCCGAATCCAACTCGGTCGATCATCGGTCAACGGTCGTCGGTCAACGGTCAACTCAGATCGGACGGTCCAGATTCAATCAAGCAGATCAGACGGCCCATATTCAATCAAGCAGATAGCGGCTCAGATTTGATCAAACAGATCAGACGACCCAGATTCAATCAAGCAATCAGACGGCCCAGATTTCATCAAGCGATCAGACGGTCCAGATTCAATCAAGCGATCAGACGGCTCAGATCGAGTCAATAAGATCAGACGATCCAGATCAGTCAGCGCGATCAACGCTCCAAATTTCGTCCGCTTCATTCAACGGTCCAGGTTAATCCGCATTATTTTATTATATTTTTATTATATAATTAATTTCAGAAAATAATAAAAAATAGTAAAAAATTTATAAAAATTCATAAAAAAATTCAGAAAAATTCAGAAAAATATAGAAAAATCCAGAAAAATATAAATATTTATTTTTTATATAAATTTATTTTTTTCGATATTTTTAATATTTTTTGAATATTCTTAGTATGTATTTATATACAAATTGCCTTAGAAATGCATATTTAATGCATAAAAAATATTTTTAATATATTGTAAATTATTCTAAATATATTGTGAATTCACGTGATGATTTTTTTTTTAAAAAAATAAAAAATAAAAAAAAATAAATATAATAATAATAATAAACAAAATGAATAAAAAGGATAAAATTGGATTTTCCAAAACCAAAATTTTTTTTAAAATAATAATAAAAAAAATAAATGATTTTTTGACTTAGAAAAATATTTTTTTGAAATGAAAATCAATTGATTAGATTATAGGACCATAAAAAATGTTTTTCATAAAAATTTAAAATTTAATGAATTTAAATTGAAAATAGTTCAAAAATTAAAATTGATCAACAAATTAAAGTTCTTTTTAAAGAACTACGTTTTGTCTGATCTCGATTAGCGAGTACGTAGGCACCTGCGGGAGACATTAAAAAATAAAAAAAATGTTTTGTTCTTTTTAGTAAATAAATATTTTGTAAATATAAGATATTTTGTTGATGTTTATGTTCTAAAAAAATAATAAAAAATAAAAATGAAGAAAAGCACATAAAAAATAAAAATAAATGATTTGACTTGCAAATATTTGTTATGTAATATATTATTTGAATTTTTTTTTGAGCATGAAAAGGATAGATTATAATTTAAAATTCCAAAAGTGGTAACCGATTTGGTTTTAATAGGTTAGCCCCCGAATCCATGATATCTGGTTTTAAAAGTTGTTTTTTTAAATCAAATTTTCGCAGACTAGTAGCTAAGTTAGGATCAACCGACCCATTGATCCTAGCTTTTATTTTTTCCCGATTTATATCGGGTGGCGACTCTAAAAGTTTTAAAAATTTCTTTTAACCCCTAGTCGAGGATTCATGTTAAATGGGTTCGGGTTTAATGTGAATCGGGTTAGGAGAAATGAACCAGATAAGATAGTGGAAAAAATCCAGGCTCGACAGCTTGGCGACTCCACTGGGGACTTAAATTTTTTTTTTAAAAAAAAGAGGGCTAGCCACTTAGGAATTTTAAATTTTAAATTTATCCTTGCTCAATTTTTGTGAATATATGATTCTTTGTATATTATATTGAATAATTGTTTTGTAAATATATACTAGCCTTGCAAATATGAAAAATAGAAAACAAAAGTTTGATTTCTTTGTTTGCATTTGCATGCATGTGTGCTAGATACGGTCGTACCAGGGCCGTCTTAAGAGCCTAAGCGAGGAGGACGAAGTAAGGTCCGGGGGCTGTGGCTTTCCACCCTCTAGATCAAGAAATGTCCTCCCACTCCGGTTTAGTACTACTAAATCGGGGAACCTATAGAACCCTACCAAATCATGCATTCATTAGCATGGGATTTGACCAACTTTTTCTAAAAAAATGAAGTTGAAATATAAATGTACATATGTAAATACTTAAAAAAAAAAAATACTTAAAGAAAATTCTAAAAAAATATAAAAGCTGTCAAAAAATTAAAAAATTTTGTAAATATTAGCTTATACCTTTTAAAAAATTTTCAGAAAATGATGTCTTCAACCGACAGTAGCGATAGCTTATGGGCTCGCCTTATTAGAGAAAATCGAGTGGAACCTTCAAGGATCCAATGCTCCTACTGGACCGATGGTTTGTCAGTTTTACTCCAGTCCAAAAGTCATTCATTGAGGATAGTTAGGCCCAATCCTCAGCCTACCAAAGATCCATGTTCCATTCACCATGTTCCGGGCCCTCACTCATCTATGGGAACCTGAAGAAGCTGTCTTCCGTTTGGGTCAGCATGTACTTAGCCCAACCATTGAGGAATATACTAGCTACTCCAAGCACCTCCTACCTCTGAAGGAATCTATGTTCCGAACTTCAAGCATAGCCCGGTCCGTGTTATATCAGGTTTTTGGGGATCAAGAGGGGACCAATTATTGAAGCTATCAAGATTGTAATGAATATTGCATCCGCTAACCACACTGATGGACTGGTTTGGAACTCCTGAATATTTTAAAAGCAACCGAGCCACTTTCAGTATACCACTTGAAGTTTGGGAAGAAAACCGGGTTAATGCCTTCATAGTAGCTGCTTTTGCAACATTCTCTTCCCTAATGGCAATTTGTTCATCCACTTCCGGGTCATAGAGCTGGTTTCTCAATATTTAGCTGGCAAATCCTATGTTCCCGCTCTTCTAGCCGAACAAGTCCGTAGTCTGAATCACATCAAGTCTAAAGGACAAGGCAAGTTCAAAGCAAGCATGCACTTACTGATGGTTTGGTTTGCTAGCCACATTAAGCACTACGGAAAAGACTTGGCTAATGGATCCCTCATCAGCCTGAAATATGATCTCATCCAATCTTTGCTGAAAGGGTCCACATGGAAGATGATCATCCCTATGGGATATAATTGCCATTCTTGAAGACATGCCACCTGAAGACATGATGTGGCAAGCTCGCTGGTTCAAAAGCCCTGCAGCCATCCTAAGTTGCAAGGAATACATGGCAGTACCCCTAATTGGACTCACCGGCTGTACTGGTTATTATCCCTCAAGTGTTATCAGACAGTATGGTATGCTGCAAGATATTACTGTCAAGCCTAATTTGGAGCAAGTCACTCTAGATTATCTGGATCCAACCAAGATACTACCAGCTAAAGAATTCAAGCTAAATCAAATCCGAGCTATATGGGAAAATAGAGAGGTGAAGCCGGTTTTTGAAGTCGAGCCAGAAAATAAGGAAACAAAGAAGTATAGAGCAACCAGGTGGTATGTGGCTAGCCAAATGAAGAAGAATAAGGATATTCGATATGAAGCTCCCGATATCCTTCAACCAGCACCATCGGAACCTGACCCTGAAACAATTGCTTACATGGAAGCTGTTTCGGCTCGCCTGGAAGTATGTCACCGAGATTTCCAAGAAAGAGAGAGGGAAATGGTGGATCGCCTGCAAAGTGCTGGAAGCAGAATTGCATTCTTAGAGGCCGAGTTGAAGGCAGCTCAAAAGAAAATTCTAGCCCTGGAAGACAAGATTGTTTGCCCCACTAAGACAAGAAGACTGGTTTAGTTGATTTAGGTTTAGTCCTTAGGAATCAAGGTTCTTTGAAACCATTAGAAAGTAGTTTTAATTCAGTCACTAGGAAATAAGGTTTCTAAACCATTAGAAGTTTTTGTTATGTTAAACATTATCTTTTAATACAAATGTTTTTTTAAAAAATCATTGGTCAATATCCCCATTTGCATCTGTATGATAGCATATCTACATTCTTGCATATGTATATTAATTCATTTATTCTTAAAAAAAATATTAATAAATGATAAATGTCCAGGTCTAGCAAATTCGAGTTTAAGTCAAAAACTTGAAAGATAGCGTCCAAGCCGGTTAGGAGCCCTATTGTTACCAGATCCCGAGCTAAGATGTCTAACACCGGGAGCAACCCCACAGACCAGACCAATGAGCAAAGACTCAACACCGTGGAACAAACCCTCCTTGGAATTGCTGAACAGATGCAGGCTTTAACACAGAGTCTTGCACAACTAAGACCCCACAACTTCTGAAGAATCCTCAGGGCACAGAAAGGAAAAGAAATTGAAGGACAGCTTATTCAGCAAGAGGAGTCACCAAATGAGTTTAATGCGGCTGAGTTGAAGAAAGAACTGGAAGCTCAGGCTAAAGAAATGGAGAGAAAACTGCTTGAGAAAATGAAGACGTTCGATGGTTTTGATCAAACCGCGATCTGAATTTGCCTCAATATGAGGAAGGTGCCTTCCCTGAGAAATTTAAGGCACCGGAATTTGAAAAATATGACGGGACAGGTTGCCCTAATATGCATACCAGATTGTATGTACGACGAATGGGGCAATATGCAAAGTTTGACAAGCTGATGGTGCAAACCTTCCAGGACAGTCTTACTGGTGCTGCTTTGGCCTGGTACGCCCAATTAGACCAAGAAATTGATACTTGGGACAAGTTGGCTAGGGTTTTTTAATCAGTATAAGTTTAACATTGAGATGGCGCCCTCGGTATGGGATTTAAGCAATCTGAAGAAGAAGAAAGAAGAGACTTTCAAGGATATGCTCAGCGCTGGAGAGCATTGGCTGCAAGGATCACCACCCCGATGCCTGAAAAGGACCTCACTTTCACTTTTATCAACACATTAGAGGAACCTTTCTTTTCCCATCTGATTGGGCATGCATCAGCAAGTTTCTCAGAAGTGGTGATAGCTGGGTGCAGGATTGAGAATGCAATTTCAGCAGGAAAATTGCAACAAGAAAAGAAATATACTGCACCGAGAAATGTCCCATACAAAGGGAAAGATTCAACCGTCAGCATGGTCAATACTTCAGATGCAACTGGCCCTACTAAGTCATTCGTGTTGTCAACAAATCAGAATCAAAATCAGAATAAGGATCAGACTCAACAAAGTGCAGTCCCAAATCAACAATCAAGGTTCAACAGGCGGAACTTCACTCGAATTCCGGTTCCCCTTAGCCAAGTATTAGCTAAATTAAGGGCCGATAATCTGATCAATCTTGAAGTTCCTAGGGAAGACTTAAGGCCTAGAAATTACAATCCTGAGCTGAAGTGTGAATATCACATGGGGCAAATCGGGCATTCAACAGACAGATGCTGGAGGCTTAGGCATAAAATCCAAGATCTTATTGATGCAAAAGTCATTGTAGACACCCAATTTTTGCCCAATTAAAAATTAGGCTTAAGTTTAGAATAAATTAATGTCAGGTTGAGTTCATTAAAAATATAAAATATAATAATAAAAATAATAAACAATAGTATAATAAAAAAGAGAAAATAGAAAAAATAAAAAATATAGAGGAATAAAATATGTATAATAAAATAATTGAATGAATAATAGTAATGTAAATAAAATATATGTAAGAAAAATTAAAATAAATAATTATTTGAGCTTAATATAACATATATTTTATTAGTCTTAAGTATTAGTGGGTTAGCCATATGACCAAGGCACAGGCCAACGGCCTAACGGTTCAGACCATAGACACAGAGCGAGGGGACCCGAGTTCGATCCTAGCCCAAGGCAGATTTTACCTCTTTTTGTCCAATTTTTTTTCTCAAAAGACACATCGGTTCATCCACTTTGAGGCCTCATTTGAGCAATGAATCTATGTGTTTTTTCGAAAATAATTGTACAGACACGAACTAGGCATGGGATACATCACATCTATACACAATTCGTGCATTTTTTCATTCCAAAAGACATCTTAATCAAAGCATGAAAATTGGGAAAAAATTTGAATAGACATGATTTTTCAAATTTTAAAATTGGCCAAATTGTGTTCTTTGATCAAATTAAACACACTTAATCGAAGAGTTATGATGTATAAACATAATATTCGTGATCAATTTGAACCAACAATCACGAATCGAGTCCCAATTTTGAATCGTTCTTGTTTGAAAAAATGTAACGATTCGTGATTCGAAAATTGAACAAGTACGAAGCTTCGAAATGACAAATTGTTTCGAAATCTATAAATAGGATCACCCCACAAGTAGAAACCACAATTCAATTTCACGAAACATACACTACACGATCGAGATCTGAAAATAGAGTAGAAAGTGCTCGAATTGCAAAATTTGCAAATTCGAAGTGATTGGGAGGATTTCGATCCAATTAAAGAGTGTTAAGATCATCTAGGAAGTGTTCTTGATTGATTATAGTGTTTAGATTTGCTCGAATTTGCATTTGGAAGTTCTGCAAATTTTTCGAATTTTTTTTATTCTTGCAGCCATTGGGCCACCACACGAACCGCCACTTCTGGTGGTTCTGGGAGTAAACCACCACCACCAGCCGCTGCAGCGCCCCAATCCACGTCCGGCCGACAAAGTTGGAGGCTTCGAAAACCACCAGGAACGGCCGAGGAACGCTCGAAAACCACGTGATCGTCTTCTTCACCCGACGGAGATCCGAGATCCGACCCGAAATCCGAATCTAACCCGGTCGGTCGTCGGTCAAAGGTGGTTGGTCAACGGTCAACGGTCGTCGGTCAAAAGTCAGCAGATCCTGCGGTCCAGATTAAATCAGAGGATCAGACGGTCCAGATTGATCAAAGCAATCCACGGTCCAGATTCAATCAGAGGATCAGACGGTCCAGATTCGATCAAAGCAATCAACGCTCCAGATCGAAAGTCATCAGATCCTGCGGTCCATATTTAGTCTACAGATCAGATGCTCCAGATCTGATCCGAGAAGATCCAACGGTCCAGGTTAGTCTGTACTATTAAATTATTTATTTATTATATATTTAATTTCGGAAAATAAGAAAAAATAGTAAAAAATTAATAAAAATTCGTAAAAAATCCAGAAAAATTCAAAAAAATCCAGAAAAATTAGAATAATTATTTTTAATATAAATTTACATGTTTTAGTAATTTTTGATATTTTTTGATATTTTTGAATATGTATTTGCATATAGTTTGATCTTTAAATATATATTTGATGCATGAGATGTTTTGTTTTTTTTTTGTATTTTAATTTTGTTATGATATATTTTGAATATGTTCTGAACATATGTGATGATTATTGAATTTTGAAGAATAATAAATTGTTAATAGATTTTTTAAACCAAAATTGTTGTTGAATAATAAAGATAAAAATTGTTTTTTAAAAATCATGATATTAATTAAGTTTTTATCAAAATTATCTTTATAAATTTGCTATAAAGATAATACTCAAAGTTTTCAAAATTGATTTTCATGTAGCATTAAATTAGCCATGAATTATCATAAATTTTTTTTTCTTTAGAAAAAATGATTTTTGAATTTAGAAAAATATATTTTTTATGAAATAAAATTCAATTGATTAGATCATAGGATCATCAAAATTAGTTTTCATAAAAAATTCAAAATTTAATAAACTTGAAGTGAGAATATTTTAAAAATAAAATTGATCAACAAACTAAGTTCTTTATAAAGAACTACGTTTTGTCTGATCTCGATTAGCGAGTACGTAGGCACCTACGGGGCGACAATAAAATTAGAAAAAATATATTTTGTTTTGATAGTTTGAAATAATCATTTTTGTACATATTATAAGTTTTTTTTAAAAAGGAAAAATACAAATGTTTGTTGATATTTAAATCCTAAGAAAAATACATAAAAATAAAAATGAATGATTAACTTGTAGATATTTGTTTTATAAATGTTTTGTTTGAATTTTTTAGTATAGAAAAGGATAAATTTAAATTTTAAATTTAAAAATGGTAACCGCTTAGGTTTTAATAGGTTAGCCCCCGAACTCAGATATCTGGTATTTTTAAAATTTTGATTTTTAAATCAAACTTTTCGCAGACTAGTGGCTAAGTTAAGATTAACCGACCCATTAATCTTGGCTTTCATTTTTTCCCGATTTATATCGAGTGGCGACTCTAAAAGTTTTCAAAAATTAAAATTTCTTTTAATCCCTAGTCGAGGATTCATGTTAAATGGGTTAGGGTTTAATATGAATCGGGTTAAGAGAAATGAACCAGATGATTTTCAAAATCCAGGCTCGACAGCTTGGCGACTCCACTGGGGACTCGCTTATTTTTTTTAAGAGGGCTAGCCACTTAAGTTTAAAATTTAAAATTTATCCTTTATTTTTTATATTATATAATTATATGTTTGTATGTGTTTTTGTTTATATGTCTGTGATTTAGATTTTAAATTAGTTCATTTCACTTGCATGTGCATTTGCATGTATGCACACAATGTGTGCTAGATACGGTCGAATCCAGGCCGTCTTAAGAGCCTAAGCGAGGAGTTCGAAGTAAGGTCCGGGGGCTGTGGTTTCCACCCTCTAGATCAAGAAAAGACTCCCACTCCGGTTTAGCCTTATGATTTGTTTAGACCGGGGAACCTATAGAACCTTACCAAATCATGCATTCATTCATGGGATTGACCAATTTTTTCAAAAATGGAGTAGTAAATTTTTTTTTTTTTAAAAAAATTATTTAGGATTTGTCTCCTAATAGGGTCTTTATAAATCCTCAGGAAATGATTTCCTCGAGTTCGGACAGTAGCGATAGCCTATGGGCTCGTCTCATGAAGGAACCCCGAGTAGAGACTTTCAAGGATCCAATGCTGTTACTGGACGATGGTGGTCAGTTTTGACCCGATCAACAATCATTCATTAAGGATAGGTTGGGCCCGATCCTCAATTTACCTAAGGTCCAAGTTCCATTTACCATGTTTCGAGCCCTTGTTCATCTCTGGGAACCCGATGAAGTGGCATTCCGTCTTGGTCAACACGTGCTAAGTCCTTCCATTGAAGAATATGCTAGGTTACTTTCAATCCCCACC